>CATIWQ010311860.1:0-22439 GCA_949673415.1 Euphorbia schlechtendalii
CAAGCCCGGCATATATTTTACTCGGGCCGTTTCGGGTTCGGGCCGGGTCGGGCCTAATCACCAATCACCTTATCCAAGCCCATCTCATGAAGAGCGGGCATGGACGGGTTCCGCGGGTCAACGGGCTCGTGCCCAGGTCTAGAGACGAGGTGTTGAAATATATATGATCTTTCACCTCTACTAGTATATATAGTTACATTATCAAATTTTGTGAACTTAAGTAGGCCAAACTTCCTTAAAAATTCAAATATTAACCGAGGAAATATATGTAATTGTTAATTATTTAAAGACAATAAATTGGTTCAATTTGTTTACTATTATGCTTACACCTTATACTCAGCTAAAATAATTACTTCTTGATATTTGTTGAAAATTTCAAAGACCAGCTACATGATTGTGATCACATCCACAAACATAAATGAAGTTATATCAGAAAATTTTGAAAATTAGGAGCAAATTTGGACATAATATGAACCATACAATTAATTACAAGGGTGTGACTAGAAAACGAAAGAAAACATGAGGGAAGCAACCGAGTGGAACTCAGTTGTCGGTGAGTGAGCCCGGAAAAGGACCTTCTCAACTCAAACTCAACTCAGTCATATATTAACAGATACTGTGGCCCTCTCTCTCTGTCCTTTTCCTATCTTCATTTTTCTGTTTTTGGTCTCTTTCTCAGTCTCCCATTTTTCCCATTAATGCCATGACCCTCTTTTATTACTTCCCCTAATTTGGTCTTTAAAGTATAAACACACAGACTAATATCTCTCTCTCTCTTTTAGCATATATTTTATTTATTTATTACTCTGCATTCATAATCCCGCCTTTCTCGCTGATTGTGTCAATTGATTTCTGGATTTAGACTTGAGATTTGACTATCTGCCTCTCTTTCTTCACTTGGGTATTTTGCTGATTCCAAAAAGAAAGGATCTTTGTAAACAATTTGGTAGTATTTTTAATGGTGTGTTGGATTTGAAGGAATGCTTTGTCTAAAAACAGAAGTCCTCGATGACTACGACCACAATCTTAACAGTAAAGCATCATCTTCTACTCCTATTAACAATGGCGGCGGGGGTTTGGGTTTTGTTCTTCCCCTAAATTTGTGAGTCACTTCACTGCTATACATTTTACTATCTTTCTTTCTGCTTCTGCCTATTTAACTGATTGATTCTGGGTATTGTATCAATGTTCATGTGATTGACTTGCTCTTGCAGGGGGACTTCAATTCATAGATATTTACGAAAGAGTGGCCGGCTGTCGGCTCGATCTGTTTCTTCAGAGAATGGTTCTCCTTCTTCTTCAGTTTCTGATTTTGCGGTACTTATTGTTTCTGGATTCAATTAATTGACTATTATGAAGATGAAATTACTCCATTATTTCATTGCTTCTGGTTTTTTTTTAATAAAAGATTTGAGCTTTATCCTCTCATTGTCTGAATGCAAACATAAGTCCTTTTTATTTTGGCTATGTACTTAGTTTTTTGTTGGTATTGTATTAAAAAAGTTTGCTTGGAGTTGATAAGCTCTGGAGAAGTTTATTCTGCATGTTACATCAAATTAGGCAAATCCCCTGAAACATATTTGTGGAGTCAAATTTGGAATTAGAGGAACCACCAATTTAGTATTTTATTGAAATCGTGTTGTTCGAAGTTTCTAACTCGCTGCAACAACATTATCCGTCGATGAATTTCTTGGATTCTCGAAGAACAAACCTTTTTTCGAAATACCCTTGCATGTAGTAAAACTTCAGCCAATTTACTCTAGTCATACTCTCTGCTATGAAAGTCAGTTAGCAGTATTACTCGTTTATTTACTCGTTCTTTAAAAGAAAAAACGGAAGAGAAAAAATGGTTTTGAACCTCTTTGTCTTTACACCAGGATGCTAATTCCCTGGATAATAGGAGTGGTCCACTGAAAGGTGGAAATGTATCACTTTACAAGCACCAGCTTCAGGAAGATGTAAGTAGATCTGATATAACTAATTTCGTCTTAATTTATGTAGTTCGTCAGTAAAATTTAAGAGTTATTATTTACATGACAATTCCAGGTTAAAAAGCTGCAACTAAAGTTGCAAGATGAAATTGATTTACGGCTTGCTTTGGCAAGTGCTGTTGAACACTCTGATTCATCCTTTTCTAATTTACCTTCGCAGCTTCCAGATAAGGTCAATATACCCTGATATGCTTTTATCCCGTCTTATTCGCAACAGAAATAAGTTTTCGCCTTTTCTTGTGTTAGATATTTTTTATTCTTTTCATGCCAAGTTTTATTATATCGATTGCAGGCCCAAGAACTCCTGGAAAGCATAGCGACTCTAGAGAGTACCATAAACAAACTCGAACAAGAAGCAATTTCCTTGCAATATCAACTTACTCATGAGCGAAATAAGCGTAATTTGGCTGAATGCCATTTAAGGCATTTGGTATGTCCAGCATCATCTCCATTGCATCCTTCTCAAGCTTGTTCAACCGAAAAGGTATTAACTTTGCCTTTATTTGCATCAGCTGAGTTGCGCATAAACAACTTAGAGTTATTGAGAAGCAAAGAAAACCTTAAAAGTTTACTTTTTTATGGCAGATTAGGGATTTTAGCAGCATGGAGGAAGGGAAACTAGAGGAAAAGCTCGTGTTTTCAGACGCAAATGAAGGCCCGCAACACTTTATCGAGAAGCTTTGGCACCATCCTAACAGGCTTTCGGAAGAAATGGTGTTGTGCATGAGAGATATTTTTATCTTCTTAGCAGATTCTTCGAAGCAAATATGCTCGGATAATACTGCTTCGCCATCTTTTCCTGAAGGGCACCTCTCTAACTCCTCTTTGGCATCTTTCCCGGAATTTCCTATGATTAATTCATTTACGAAGAGTCCATTGAATAACATGGAACAAGCTTTTGAAGTGTGTGAAAAACATTCCAATCCTTATAGTGTTCCTGGAAAGATAGATTGGCTAGAAGGAATAGGAGCCTATAGTAGAGCAGTTGAGGTCTCTTGGTTGTCTGTTGGGAAGAAAGAACTTGAATTTGCCTCTGGAGCTCTCAAAAGATTCAGGTCACCGCTTAACTTTAGTTTAAATATAGGGTAAAATAAAAAAGTACCTCCTTGTGGTTTCACTCATTTGTGAAATGTGGTTTGTGAAATTTTTAATCCTCTTCTTACCAATTTTTTTATACCACGGACCCCCTTTTGCAAAAAATGAAAAAATTCTTCAGACCCCGTTTTGCAAATGTGTGAAACCTCGAGGTACTTTTTTTGAAGTTTTCCCTTAAATATAAATCAACTTAGATACTGATTGAATCGAATTGCGATGTTTTTTAAGGTTATTCTGTGGCCTAATACATCATAAGCCTCCTGAACTCTGTCGATTTTGCCCACTGCTCCCCTGAACTTTGAAAAGGTCCCTGCACCAGTTTGCCCATGAACGCCACGTGTCAGCTTCTGATTGGCTTGACTTTTCAAAGATGTCATTTTTCTCTCTCACACTAGAAGTTAGACATGTGGTGTTCAAGGCAAACTGGTGCAATTTTGCAAGTTGAAGGGGGTAACAGGGACATTTTCAAAGTTAAGGGGTCAGTGTGCGATTTGAGCGAAGTTTTATTTGGCCTTATTCTGAAATTACAATTGGAATTTCTGACTTAATATTTCTCCTTTTGTTTCCTTCTACTTGTAACACAGGTTGCTTGTCGAGGATTTAGCCAAAGTGGACCCGTCTTGCCTACGTTGCAGCGAGAAGCTGGCATTTTGGATCAATGTGTATAATGCTTTGATCATGCATGTAAGTCTATTTACCAAATTATCCAACTGTTTATGCTTTCAGCCTTTTTTGATTTCAATATCTTAGCAAGAACAAAGTACTTCACAATTGAATTTCTTCTATTTTTCGGTAGGCCTCATCAATTGTCAAACCATTTATACATCTCTCTTATTGTTCTTTTTTATATATTTGTTTCCCAGGCCTTTCTAGCTTATGGTGTTCCAAGAAGTGACATTAAATTATTTTCTTTGATGCAAAAGGTTAAATATCCTGGTTCTTTTACCAACCTCAATTGTCATCCAGATTACGATATAATATTAATCGAAACCAATAAAAATGATTTCTTGCAGGCTGCTTACACCATCGGAGGCTGCTCAATCACTGCTGCTGAAATCGAGTTCATTATTCTAAAGACGAAACCTCCTGCTCATCGACCTCAAATAGTACGTTACTTGTCTTTAAATTCAATTTCAGTTCAGCTCATAGAATTTCAAGAGATTACGGCATTAAAATTTTGATCCATTTAAACTATCGGTTTACCCTTTGATCCATTTTGCCTAGTAAATCAAAATGTTTGCATGCTAGAGATCCTGCTATACAGTAGCTACCTAATCGATGCTCCGTAATTGCAATTTGCGCATAATAAATATATATGACCGTAGCTTTTATTTCAGGCATTGTTACTTGCTCTTCAAAAATTTAAGGTTACGGATGAGCATAAGTTCGCCATCGATCAACACGAACCTCTCCTAGCTTTCGCTCTAAGCTGCGGGATGCATTCTTCACCAGCGGTGACTATATACGACCCTTTATCACAGTTATTTATTTTGTCTTAACCGAAATCACTTCATATAGTTCAAATATCTTATTTATTTGCGGCTTTTGGTTTCTACGAATAGGTGCGACTATTTAAGCCGGAAAATGTGAGCCAGTTGCTAAAAAATTCGCTGAAGGATTATGTGCAAGCATCAGTGGTTATTAACAACAAGGGCAAATTGTTGGTGCCGAAATTGCTGTATAGTTTTAGCAAACTCGTTGTGGATGAATCTCAGCTTCCCGAATGGATTTGTCAGTTTTTATCCCCGAAACAAGCTGCGATGGTTCGAGATTGTGCGTCTAATAAATGGCGGTTGCTAGGCGCCCGAAGCTTCTCTGTTTTGCCATTTGACTCGAGATTCCGCTTTCTATTTCTCGTGTAGGATTGGAGGTTTTAATTACGTTTTGGTCCGGCTTGTAACCATCGCCTTCATTTTTTCGGTTCAGCAGACAAATATTTGAAGTTTTTGTGTCCTGCTTAAAAAGCAAATTTGTAGTTTTAATGTTATTGTACAGGGTTAAAATTTTTCCTTAGATGTGTCTTGTAGAATGTAACTTTTTTACCAGGGTAAAATTTAGAATGTCTGTTGTCAAGTAGTAACGTTTGGGTGAATTCGGCAAAATCTAATTATTTTTTTTTATTTAAAAGTGACTCCAATTTTGTTGAATGATGACAAAAGTAAATGCACATTGCCAGAAGTGCACTTCATTCATCAGGTGCAGAATATATTAATTAGAGTACATTTTGCACAATCTTAGCCGTGCATGATCAAATGAATGGTTTAGATTTGTTTTCAGTCTTTGATTAAAATTTTCTTATCCCCATTTGTGAGAGAACTGCAGAGAATTTTAATCCATAGTTTTAGCATATTTTTATTTCTCGAAGAACTATAATTTTATATAGCAGAGCTAAAAAATTTTACAAAAATGCAATTCCTATGTTTCTGTTTTCCTCTAAATTTTTTACACTAAAGCAATGGTATTTAAGGTACTTAATCAGCAATTCAAAAGTTGGTACAGAAATGTACTGAAAATTGCCTGTCACGACTGGGAATACTAAAAATCTCTCAAGGTAGTAGAGCTTTTAACTGCACCCGGAAAAGATCTCCTAGCGCACCTCGAATGTCCATCTACAAACAATAACGCAGGACCAATTAGTTTCTCACAAATACCACAAATTGATTCGATATTCAAATATTACGACATTTTTTATAAACTTCCACGTAAAACAGCGATATTCAATGTCAGAAGCATCAATAACTTTACGGCAACATTTAATTATTCTAACCAACACAATTGAGCAAGAAAAAAGCAGGGAAATACCTGATCGCAGCACACAAGTTTCGTGAGCAAAGGATAAAAGTCCCTTAAATGTCTTGTGAAGATCTGATTGTTCATGAACGACATGCCTTTAAGCACCTGCAAGATGAAAAAGGAAGTTTCCATAGCCGGAAAACAGTTAAGTAAGATGATTATCAGGGAGGAATGTCATTCTTATTCATATTACGCAGGTAATGATAGTTTAATGCATAGGAGAGACATTTCTGTACCTTAACAATGATGGGTGATCGTAATTCCAGAACCCGATGAACATCCATATTGGTAGTCTCCCCCACAGTTGACTGGAGATCAGATGCTTCCTTCAGTATCTGTTCACAGAAAGAAACCAACTTTTCTTCTGCTATCCCTTCAAGTTTCTCATCTTCTTTGGAGCTTGATTCATTGCTGTCCTGAACTTGCTCCTTGGAATGAATACCTGAAGTTGTTTTCTGTAACACATCCAGATATATGGTTGTCCCTGCTAATTCTTGCCGGAGAAGGTTTAAAGGAGGCCTGTAGAAAGATGAATCGCTTACAGTTACAGCACAAAAATTCTTCCAAAACTGTTTCTTTCAATTAAAAAAACAAAAAAGAAGGGGGCAAAATAGGCGAGGGGCATAAATGTGACAAACCTCTCAACAGGAATATGATGCATTTGCATTCTGAGGTTTGGATATGAATTGTATGAAGCAGCAAACTCTAATGTCGATAATAAAATATCCATAATGGCAATCTTTTGTGATGCTTTTAATTTGCTCCAGTACTTCTTCTGTGAATGTTAGAATTAAATTGTTATTAAAACTGATATACGTAAGCATCTTCTCATAGATGGGCTGTCAGTCTTCAAGGAACAAAATCCCAAATTGAGAAAACAATGAAAATATCTGATATTGCTTGTAAAGAGATAAAACTTATGAAAAAAAAGGATTTATACCTGCATGCTGTCAATGGCACCGAGAAGTAATAACTGAGTGACGCACTTGCCCCTTATAGTTGTCATCAGTGGACTCTCCTCGTCTTTGGTTTCAGGTTCCTCAGCGTGAGGGACCTAACATGGCATGGATTTGAGAAAGATTAAGATTCAGAAAGATGGGGAAAAAGATATGTTTGTACAGCTACAGATGATGACAAATGTATACGAGTATTTCTAGGCTTATTTGTAGAAAATAAAATATCCAAGAGTTTTGAACAAGTTGCGAACAGTCCGCATAAGCAGAACTGTATCTGTGCATAAAAATTAGGATGTCTTTAGAATGGAAATATTAGGATGAATTATTCTCTCACCCGTCCATATGTTCTATTCAACAACTTATTTATGCCCTTCGTATATACAATGGAAGGTAAAGATATTGAAAATTAAAAGCAGCCAACCATATCAGAAGTTATAAATTTATAAATAGAAGTGATTTGATCCTTATTACGAATCCTAAATCCACACCAGCTTCTGAACTGTTGTTTAATTTATAGAGGGGAACATATTTCCAACTACCTTAACTGGAGAGGATGGCACAGACACATCAGAAGCACGGACTTTCGATTTGGAGGTAAAACTCCTCATGAAAAGGTTATCCATCATATTTCCCATTAACTTCTGACCCAAAGTTTGACTCCTTTGCAGACCAGCAGCTTCAGCAGGATTATCAGCTTTTCTTGATGGTGAAGGAAGACCTACAAGCATAAGCAAATCCAGCTTGATTATGATAGGATAGAGGGCACAATAATACCCATATGACTTGCAAATGAACTGTATACATAATTAAAGATTTGGGCACTCAGCCAAAGAAATTATAATATTGCATTTTGACAGTATTCTATCCATCTATACAAAATTCCATCTTCTCCATCAATTAATATTTTATGCTTCACCGTAACTAAGGTCTTGGCCTATTGGTTAAGATAGTTCAAGTCACATCTGGGGTGGGTTGGGGATTTTCTTTCCATTTAATGTAAAGCCCAATTGATGCAAATTTAAAAAAAATAAAATAAAAAATAATCTATGCTTCACCACCGTCCAAATTTTTTTAGTATTCTTGCACCATTAAGTCATGTCTTGTATGCAATGAAAACACAAGTGCAGTGCCACATGAATTATGAATCTATTTTCAATTTTAAAATCAGAGAAAATAACCTTCTGATCCATCAAGATTACTTGGCGATCCCAATTCCTGTCCATGATCAAAATCAGAGCGATGGTTATCTTTAACATCAACTGCAGTGACCTCTGAATCCATACGCAATGGAGCAATTGTTGAGTTCTCGAAGTTCGAAGCATTTAGCAGCTCAAGAGGTTGTGTTGTGTATGAAGCATCCCTAGTGGGCCAAACTAAAGCTGATTAGCATAAATTAACTATAAAAGATTCTCGCCAAGATAAAATACCTTATGCTTTTCAGTAACGTGTCCCAGTCACTCTCACTAAACTGGTGACCTCCAACTTCGATGAGATGTACTAACGCACCCAAAGAGATGGAAACCACAGACTGATCTGTCTTTTTAGCACAGTCAAGAAGCAAACTCAGAAGTGGAGGCAACATGAAGGACACCTCCTGCAAAATATAATCAATTTTAAAAGACTTAATATTTCCAGAAAACCATTAGCAAGTGTCATCGTCCAAATAGAATTCTCTCAAACTGCAAAGCATAGATATTAATAGGCTGACAAATCTATGAAACAACTTAAAAGATTTGTCAAGTAATAATAAAAAGCATAAGCTGATGTATACCTTGTAAAAAGTATTGAAGAGGTTGCACAACAATTGAAGTGAATGAATGCTTGTTTCACGAAACCACTCATCATCAGATGAGACTAAGCTTTCCTTCCCAGCATGTCTCACATGATCAAAAATGGGAAACAGGACTCGATGGAAAATGCTCTCCCAAAATGATGATGAAAACTTGCTACCTCTCTCATTCAATAAGTCAAAGAGCACTTCTAGTGCACAGCTTCTGACTTCAGGTCTTGTATCTGAAGTCAAATCTGATAAACCAGCAAGCATGGGAAACCAGTAATGCTCGGTCACATCAAAAGTTGCATCAGCATTATCATCAATGGGCTTAAGAGTACCACCAGGTATACGGCCCTAAAATAGCAATATGCAAGACAAGTGGGTCAATCAAACAACCCTTCAATGGAGGAGGAAAATAAAGCCACTTACAAAACATATGCAGTTGTAACTTGTAACATTTACATTTATCTAATTTATTATGCCCAATAAAATGCTGTTTATTGAATACAGAGAAAGAGGGAGGGAAAAGGTCGAGAAGAAAAAGAAATTTTTCTATGTATTTGGTATAGACAAGTTACAAGGATTCTGGTAGGGTGGATGAGCTTATGATTCCATGCTTATCATGAATATGTAGCTCATGGGGTGTAGGCTTAGTCAGATTTTGCCATGTTTTATATAAAGGAACTCGATCCATGAAGTACAAATGCATATTATGTATCAATGAAAAGAAACATACTAATAGAACAAAAAAAGCTATCATATAAAGAGAAATATATGTAATCATTTAATCACAAATCATAACCCCTAAGAAAATAAGGTAATTAACAAAACGAGTTGGTAGGACAAATATGGAAAAGTTCACTTACTTGCAAGGTTTTCTCCTTTCAACTAACTGGGCTTCTCATTATCTACCAATTTTTAAATACATTTGAACCTATTGTATAGCATTCTTTTTCTTACATTCTAAATTTCTGAAAATTCCACAAACAGCAGTGTTGAACTAAGTAGACTACAACATGAGGAGTGGCCCCACTCTTCTTTCCACTATCTACCACTTGGTAATCTAGGGTTTTTATTCATCTATAAATTTCCTTATCATATTATATCCATCCATGTATAGACAGCACAATAATTATATCAAATTGGGAACTCAAACTATTTTATCTACTGAACTGTAGGTCGCCTCGTATGAATTCGACATACTTTCAAAACATTCCTTTGTCTCCTATATCTTGCTCTCTTTTGCTTATACATTACACACCATCTTGCTCACATAAGTGGGATATTTTTTAGATTCTTTTACCAGGTGATCAATTAATATTTTAAACAAATATTTGCAAGATTACATTTTCTTTTCTTTTTATGTGTCTAATTCTTTGAAATAGCCTATTATTTCATGCCAAAACAACAATGTATGAGATGCAAACTGGACAATCAAACCAGAGAGGGTTAGCAATCAACACCACAAATAACAGGGTAGCACAACCTCAAAGAAGCATGCAGTCAGTCATAAAATAAAACAAGTGTAAGGTGTAATATGGCTACTTCCTTTTCTTTGTTCAAACTTCACGACGTCAATTATTTCAATCATCACAAGGTAATTAAAACCAAAGTAAAGTTACTTCTCAAAAGTAAAGTTACCATCAAAGGTCAAGGCGGTTAAAGAAAACAAACCTCTGCCAGGCGATCTTCACATATCCGAAGAAGAGCAATAGCCTTCAAACTTATACGGTGAGATCTTTTGTTGTTAGCAAACCTTATAAGACAATTAACACAATCCATGAAGCAATCTCCAACAACCTGATCAAAGTGTTCCAAGACAACTGCAAATGCGAAAAATATAAGATATGCAAAGAATAATAAGGACAAAGAGTCGTGAAACGACAGATAAGCAACCACATTACGAGAAGATAGCACTTCCCTACCCTGCTCAACATTTTCAAAGGCACTTTCCACAATAGATTCCAGTTCATCATCTGCAGCAGCCGTAAAAATCATGAAAACGCTGCGCCATCCAGATTTTATACTTCCAACTTTAGATTTAATCATCTGCAACGACACAAACAAATCATTACAATATAATGTATGCATAAGTATAATAATTGTTGAGTAAAACAGACATTTTCAAAAAAAATCTAAAAAAGTTGAAAAGACATACCTGAACAATACAGTCAACAATCAGTCTCCTTATAGAATCACTATGACTATTTCGGATAAGAACAACAAATGGTTTGAGAATGTCATTCTGGAAAGTGAAGTTGGCAAGCTCATCCCGCTCCAGATACTTCACACCAAGCTGCCGTAAAGAATCAATGGCGTACATGGCAACTTTCTCATCATGGTGGCTCCCAGCAGAAATAAAATGATTTGCTAGGACAGACCATATTTGGGCCCAGACCTGAAAAACATATGGAGAAAAACTTTATAATCACAAACACATAAAGGAAGATAAGGCACACAACAGAATTATCATTACAAATTACAGCATTTCAGTTCACATATGCAGAAATATATGAACCAACAAAGATGAAGGAACAAGTTTGACAGAGAAAACCAAAATGTACTCAAGGAAGCGAGGAATTGCGTAAGGCCTTTCCTTTACTGAGTTGTCTTACTTATTTTTCCTATTCTGGTAAGCAAAAGTTAAAGCCCATCGAAAAGCAACATAACATTTTTTATTATTCACACAAATGATAAATCAATGCAGCCAGGGTCTGTCAAACTTAAGGAGTTATGGAACTAACAAGCATGGCATTTTATAGAGAGAATGGCATACCAAGCGTATACGAGCCATATTGTAATAGCTGATCTCAACAAGCTTCTGCAAACTGAAAACACGAGCAGGACTCTGTTTTAACTCTTCAGCTGAAACGCCACATAGTGCAGTGAAAAATTCCACAACAGAATCACTAGGTAATTTGACACTATTGACGAAAATCTGTTCAGCAGGTTTCCCGGCCAGCTCTCTTAAGGACTGAAGAAGGGCATCCTTGGATATTTGATTTGATCCTTGCATGACAGTAGCCGCAACAGAAGGAGTCGAAGTAATAAATTCAAGACGAGAGACACATTCCAAAACTGCATTCCATGTATCTTGGAGGCAATCAGCTTCTGAGTCACTCAATGAAAATAATGTCCGCAGAGCTTCTACATTTTTACTTCGCATTTCCTTTGGTGCATGCAAAAAGGTAAATCTGGAAAACAAAATTACAAGCTCAGATACAATGATCATTAAAAATTTAAGCAATCAAATCAGGTATTAACTCATGAAAAAGCAAAAGTGGAGGCAGAGTGTTGAAAGAACAGAAAGGAAGGTAGAAAAAATAAAGCACAAGTTATTAATTATCATACCGGACCAAAGATGTCAAGAAAGCATAACGCATGGTATCCATTCTCATAACACGTGTAATATGTATTCCGGCTTTAAATCCCTCCATGCAGAGAACAACCCTTGGTTTATTTTCACCTTCCTCCATAGTCACTGAGAATGTAGCAAGTAAAGGCCACCCTACAGCTTCAACCATAGGCCTTACAATGTCTATCTGTTGTACAGTATGGAAGATTCCTCTTCTTGCTCCTTGCTTCCGGAATATTGCCTGTGTTTTCTTAATTATCATTTCACTCTGAGATTTGGCATCAGCTGACGAGATTCTTTTGGGGAGTGCCAGATTTAGAATATTCACAAGGTGACCTCTCTCTTCACTCTCAGGCTTTTGTCTGCTTTTCCCTATATCAGTTTCCTCGTCTTTCATTTTTATCTCATCTTTAACAATGGAGTCATAAATCTCTTCAAGTACAGCTGTTGGTGCACAATCTTCAGGGTCATTTGTGGCATTCATACGTATGAAATCTGACTTGGACATCTTAGGCCACACCAACGGGTTATGAGCATCAGTATTCAACATTATAACTGCATAGGCAAGAACATATGCAGTATCTGCATTTTTGAAGAGACCTGGATTATCTGCACAATATCTGCCATGGGTATAGCACAAAAAAGAACAAAATATTAGCTAAAAGGAATGGACAAGTAATCTAACTATAGGTATGGTGACTATTATACACAGATCTACAGTTGCACTATAAAACAACTGAAATTCCATCACAGAAAAGCAGAAGGCAAAAGGAGATTTTCAGACTGCACACAAAATATCTCGTCAATTCAATTTTATAGAGTATAAACTGGCTGCATAACTCATTAAATGGCACAGCTCAGAAATAAATAACAGTAAATTCTAATGAAGAAATGAAGACTTATTATGTTAAAAAAATTACATATTAAATAGAGAAAAGATAAACTGATTGCATAATATAGTGCATCAAAAGGGAGTCAAATGAAAGAAATTTCATGTGCAACACAATCGCTTGCATTACACATGCCATTGGAAGGCTGCTTTTGCAAGAGTAATCATGGCAAGCTATTACACTTCAACCATGAAAATATTAATCTAGAAGGAGAATTACGTAGTCTTTGAAGTAACCACAATTAAGGGCACTTCCAATGGTTCCCCATTTTGGGGAAATCCCCAACATGGGGAATGAACATGGGGAATGGTTAAGTCCAACCATTCCCCATATAGTATATCCCCAAAATGGGGTTCCCTATATATATGGGGAACCCCATTTTGGGGAATGGTTATTATATTAATATTTTTTTTAATTTTGATTTAATTTAATGTGTTTAATATTTTTTTGGTTATTGGGAATAGATTTGATGTAAATAAATTAATATAATAATAAAATATTATTACTTTATTGGAATCTGAAATGGGGAATTGAAAATGAGGAAGATTGTTGGAACAAAAACACTGTGGATCCTGCAAAATGGGGTTTGGGGAATGGAAAATGGGGAAAATGGTTGGACATGCTCTAAATAAAGCTATATGCAAAACATCTGTAATATGCACACAGATGCCTTCTTACCTTTCTGCAAACTTCTCCATTAATCGATCAATCTTTTGGGCTTCTCCAGGAAGTCGGAACCCTTTAAGAAACTCACGAATCGCTGTATCAAATTTCATTTCTGAAAACTTCATGGAATTGACATAAGCATGCATGACAGCAAGGGGGAAATCCTCATGCTGACCTAAATAATCACCAATCATAGCCTGCAAAGTCAACAACTGTTAATCCAAATAGATTATTTAAAAGATATAAATTTAGGAGATTACAAATTCCACCTTGTTCAAATTGGGAGTATTTCTCAGAAATTGTGCTACTGAAGCAGGACTGTTTTCCAACAACTTATTTGAAATCAGATAGTCTATGCCCTTTGCTGGCTTTCGGTTGAACTGCAGCGAAGAGAATCGTAAAGCGATAATTCCACTGAACTAAAGATATAGTTCCAGATGTTCATAATTCTTGCTGTCGCGTCGCAGTAGCAAATATAACAAAAGATCACTCACCTCTGCAATAGCAGCTTCCAATGTAGATTTGTGAGCCTTGGCCTTTTCAAAGTTATTGGAAAAATCTTCCCTGTTCTTTACCTCAACAGAGTCGCCAGCTGAAAGTTCATCATTAGACTGAACTGTTTTTACCTGCTTTGTAGATTCTCTGCATACCTTCTCCCAATCAACCAGTGACTTGAGCACATTCACTAGACACTGGAAAAATCATGGAATAAATATTCATATGAACAAGTGGAGGTGGGAGTTCCTGGGTTCAAATTCCAACCTTAAAAAACCATATTTACCCGAAAAAACCGATAATTATATTCAGTTAACAATATTTGGCATTCTCTAAAGTAAAAAAGAGGCAACAGGTCAATCTACCTGAAGCGATGACCCTTTAACTGAAGTTGTCTGTGATACAGCAACAGAATTCGGATCAGGACTATGAGTACCTTGAGATATTTTAGAGAGTGTAGTTACCTACATCACAAGGAAGAAAATAACATGGTTATAAGAAATGCCTATAAATATATTTTGGTAATTGCAATAATAAAGAACAGAATAAGCTCAATGATACCATGCGCTCAAACAAGTTTGGAGCCTCAAGATCGCAATCATAATTTACATAAACATCAACAAGCATCTGAGGATCCTTACATACTTTCTCAAGCATCCTGCACGAGTCTAAGGTGTCAGAATATGGCATACAATTGTCAGTGTAACAAAATAATGGTCAAGAAAGTCTTATAGCCATATGCACACAACAATGAAACAATTTGAAATAACATCATTACCGAAGAACGCTAATTTTTTGGTTCAGAGAACATTCTGAGCCATCCAGTGATCGCAAAATAATCAACGGAAAGAAGACTCCAACTTCACCCTGAAACAATGTTACAGGAGGAAAGAAATATGAAATTTTCTGACAAGTATTTGTTCATTATCATATCCAAAATGTAACATATTATCAAAATTACAGACTTACTTTAAGACTCTCCCTGAACCGCAATAGAAGTACAGAAAATATTCCAGTTGCATACTGCCACAAAAAGAAGACACAATCAAGAACTTGAAACTTTAATAGAAAAATAAAATTGAGCAAACAGATGCTGTATGAAAATAGAGATTTTAGTATACCTGAAATATGACGGGAGACTGTGAAACTGAAGCCCGCAACAAGGCATAAGAAAGGTATGCTTTTACAGAGTCAATAAAATGAAAGTTCTTTGTAAAGGAATGGCTAACTCCTTCCAACAAACCCTGAAATCGAAGGTTGGAAAAGGTGAACATTCACAAAAGGATCAAATGCACAAGAAATTAGCTATAGAGTTTATACATTACTTTCGTCACTTATTTAGTACTACTGATAAGTCAAAAATAAAACTTATATCACACAATCCTTCAGATGATTTCAATGCCGGTACCCCAAACCCCATACTTTTACTATTGCATGCCCCCACATTCTGTTTCTCATATGCTTTACAAAATAGTTTCCTAGTACATATTTTCTTTTCAATTTCTGCGCAACATAGAGTAGAACTAAACATGAGGATTAATGAAACCAGAAAACCAGAGAAGTAATAACATAACAGACCAGAACTTGACTTTATAGCCACCAAAAATCTGGGATAAAGCTTTACTACAATAATCTTAAAATGATTGATAAAGAAACATAGTAAGGAAACCATAGTTCAACCTGCAAAAGCTCAAGAGACAAAATCCTTGTCTTGGTTGTGACTTCATCATTGTCTTCCTTCATACCCATCTACAAACATTATATTAAAGTAGTTAGCGGCCTACACTAGAAAGCGCATATAAAAATATGAAGATTGTGCTGAGAAAAATTACTTTGCAAAGGGTGCGGAATACAAGTAGAGCATCTCGCCGTCCAATGGGCATACTCTCTAGGTCAATCCCTCTAGAGTCGAAATAAACAGTGAAGTTCAATAAAGTTGAAAGTTCGAAATAATAACCAACCATTCACTCAAAGACATTTTTTGAAAGTGTAATCTAAAAGTTTTTTTAACATTCATACCGTGTTATTTTTTTACCATCTTCAGTATGCACAGCCTTGTCAAGAACAGCCTCCAAACCCTGTGTAACATTTTGAAAGGTATACTGTGATTAAGAAAACACCACAGTGAATAGGCATAAATACAAACATAAATGAGACCCAACATCAAGAACAAATATAAGTTGGTAATTACATTTAGCTAGAAGCAGGGAATTGAGTTGTAATACTTATAATATAACCAAATACAAGCATGACTCATGCATATCACGATAAAAATTTATAAAACAATAGTGCATGGAAAGACATACCTTGATATCAGAGCCACCAGCAAGATTCTGAAGTTCCTCCACAGATGCGAGAGACATCTCTTTGACCTGGTTCAGGGCATCTCCCAAAGTCATCCCTTCCTCACTTGGGTCTGAAGTAGAACCTTCTTCAACTTCTATGTTTGATTTCTCTGTCAAAGTAGATTCCATATTTCCACCAGAGCCAGATGAAGGAGAGACCTGAGTTTGATGTAAAACATTATTGGGTAATTAATTAAGACTTTAGAAAAGAATCAATTAATATTTTCAACTTTTCTAACAAGTCGTAAATATATACAAAATTACGAGCGTTAATCTTCCGTACAAGATCAGTTTCCATTCTCCTGAATACAATGCTGATCATCTGTGTCAACATAGCCTTTGATGTAGCTTGATTTATGGGGCTCTTACTACACATCCAAGCAATGAAAAATAAGTGCTACTTCATGTTGACATCACATTATCATTTAGATAACTATAAAATAAGAACCTGTGCAAGGCAATATTGTAGCATATTCTGATTACTCCCAGCAAAGGCTCTCCATGTACTGCAATTCAAGCATGTGCTTCAGCAACTTAACGTTGCATAAGTGTAGAATTATAACCCAATTAATGAGAATGATATTACAACAACCAAGAATACTCATAAACATTTGCTAGAGAATTATATATAGCGTAGGTTTACTAATTGAGAAAGAAAAAGTGTTGTAGCGGTGAAGTTTAGACATCAGATATCTGCTAAAAAGTGCAAATTAACAGATTTCAAATCAATGTTATTGACGAATTAATTAACATGCCAAAATTATCTCCAAAGGAGCAAATTTGCCTCAACTCATCAATTTGCTTCATGTTGACCTGCACATCTTATGAAGCAACTTGCTACTCAACAGCTCCACTTGAAGATGCATCTATTGCTAGGTAAGATTTGGCCTATAATGTAGCACCCAATACTTGAGATTCAAACATAATATTTACATGATGGGTGAGAACTTCAGTCAAATAACTTCCAACATAAGTCAATCTGAGATTAGTCAAGCATCTTATGGTAATGTTCTATTTCTTGTCAGAATAAGATTCTTATTCATGGGTAAATGTGTTTCTGGTTTCATTTTATGCCGTCGGATTTCCTTACGTTGTTTTCTATATGCCAGGTTTTGTGAATTAACAATCATATTCACCATGGTTTTAAGAATCCTATACTTGTTTAAATAACACTTAAATGATGCCGATGTATCCAATTATGCTTCAAGAGCAAACAGCACATTAGCATGTGACATTTACTCAGAGCAAATCAAACCACTGATTCCATCAGCTTTATTCATAGTTTATAGTTATACTGCTTCACTCTCCTATAAAATCCCAAAATTTCACTGCCTGCCTATCTTTCTAGCCTAGGTTATCCCCTTCAACCTACTGAATTCGAAAGACTGTAATCAACTGGCTCTCCCAGAAAACTGCAACCTAGTTACTTTTAGTTCTTCCGATTTACTAAACAAAACTGATTATTGAGCAACCACGCTAAAATCCAAAACATCAAAAACACTCTTCACCAATTTCGACATTCATGGTTCAAGTAATGCACCAAAAAGCTCACAGAGATATAAAAAAGCATATTTGAAGATGCAAGCAAAAACAGTAAATCAAATTTCTAGTAATATTGAAAATTTAAAAATGATTTTAACAAAAGTAACATACATACCTCTAAACTTCGCAGATGCTACTGCTGTCAAAAGTACTTTCAATACTTGCAAAATTGTACTGCACATCAAGAACCAAAAGATGAAACATATATCATGCCTAGGACCAACTAAAAAATTCACACAAATATACCTGTCAGGTGATGAATTATCAACACAGTTGCAAACCATATTGAGAATTTCAGTAAACAGTGGGGCATGTTTACCACCTTCTAAACCAGGATCCCCCTCTAAATGATCATAGGCAATGAGTTTCTGTAATTGTACACGTCAGCTCAGATAACAAAGACAATGCAGCACCATTAGCATAGGCAACTAATTTTGCCTTTAGTTGATCCAATTTTAGGCATTACACAAGTACAGTAATTGAAATAGCCAAAAGCTCAGCAGTGAGCAATGTATAAATTAACATACATGAAGACAATCCAATGCAGGTTCCATGATTTTCAGATTCTTCGTCTCAAATGCAAGGCGAAGAGGATACAAAACAAGTTCTACTTCAGCTCCTTCAAGAGTGCAACCAGCATTTCCTAGTGTAGCTGTGATGTTTCCATTGTTGCCCACAGGCTTAGCACTATGTTCCTCTTCAGGAGTTTGTGCAACTTCCTGTGACTGATCTGATGAAATTCCAGATTCTGAAGCCTCACCTTCAGATTTAATTGGACTGTAAATCATGAGCAGTTCCAAAGAAAAAGATAATGTTAGACTTATTTGAGAAGGCCTGCCTACTAGCATCTAAATACCCTAGTACATTTTTAATCATATTATTAGAATTCAAACTTTCAGGAAATGAGTATAAGGTCGAAAGTTCTTGAGTACTATGAAGCTCCAAATGTTAGGAAATTATATGTCCTACATGCATGAAGAAATTAATCCATCCAAAAAAATAGGAGGCTATTCAGTAACCATACCAATAAGAGACAAACATGGGAAAAAAAGAGCAACGGCCAAACAGATCAAAATTTAAAATCCAAATTCTCTATAGGCTGCTTATTAATTTCACTGTATCAAATTGTATACAGATGCTAACCATTTTTATCGATTGTGAATTTTTGGCCAGCCCTAAGTTGCCTTCAATGAGCTTTAGAAAGTATATATCAACTTTTAAAGTACAATTGGGGCATATCTCAAGACTCAAATACTGCTAAAGCTTGAGCAGGGAGAACAAACAGAAGAGATTGTTGAAAATGTACAATTAGTTTTGGTTCACAACGAGAAAGATGCCAATAAATTAAAGGAAGATTGTCCGTAAGGGAAGGAAGAAGAACAAGTTCAAAATGGATTGGGAGGGTCTTTCCAATTAAGAACCATGGCCACATTCAAAACAAATGCTAGCCACTAGTCTTGAATGATCAAATGCATACCCTTCATTTCCAGCCAATGGCTCTGTTTGATTTGTTTCGCCCATGTTAGATTGCTGACTTGCAACTTTGGCGCCATCTGAAGAAAAAAATACAAAAAATGCAAGGGATAAGCTCAACAACTTGAAAATTAAGGACTGGAAAAGGGAAGAAAATAGAAATTGAAGTTTAAGAGTTTTAAGTTCCATGATATAGAATCCTAATGCATGGAAAGGTTACATATAGTGCATTATTCAAGCTCAAAAATATAGTTGATACAGGAACAACACGGTACAATGCTTAAAGGGTTTCAAGTTCCATGGACGGGGAGAGAGAGAGACTATGAGCTAATTTAGAAATGCATCTCTTGTTTTCAAGATTCTGAACAAAGGCTAAAATCAAACTCTTAATGCCAGCAAGAATGCAAGGGCAAAATTATGAACATAACCAATTTAAAAGCCACAGGGCCCACGTATTAACCATAGAAATGAACAATGATCATGATCATTTAATTAAATCTCAGTTAAGTCAATCATACCTCTAGAATGCAACAAATTCAAATTCTAAACCAAAACCAGCTAAATAAGTGACATTCACGTAGAAACGAACAAAAACATTCACCAGAAAAAGAGACAGGGATCAGAATTGAGATCCAGACACTAACCAATATAAGTTTGGATAGCTTTCTGAAGATCGGGGTACTTCTTGGCAGAGCATTCCTTGAGCATGGACTCAAATGCCCGGCTAACGAAACCCCCCGCAGCCATTTCAAATACTCTGCAAGAAGTGAATAGAATCAAGCATAAAACCGTTAGAAATACCGGATTTGGAGGAGAAATGTTGGAAACAGAGCAAAACTGAGGATGAATCTACCATTTGAAGGAGATCGAATCAAGTTGGAAAGATAATGGAAAATGGAGCGAGAATGAGCATAAATTACCTTGTTTACAATTGAAGAGGATGAAGATGAGCAGAGATCTGGAAATTGAGAAAGAATGAATTGAACTCAAGATTGGATCTCTCTCTCCCCAGCTTTAACTTCAGGGAGTCGAGGGAAGACCGGAGAATGATTTCCGGATTCAATTCACTGTGGAATAGTTTAGTAGTCCGTAGCGTAGTTATGTAAATCTTCAGTTGTTAGATTTGTTAATGGGCTAAGTACCCGATCCAAACTTGTTATATGGATCGAGCTTCAACACTTTCTAGCCCAAATATTTTAAAGATTGAAACATTATGGTCCAACTTGATTTTCTTATAAATACTAATTTCAGTCGAGTCCAATCCAATAAATAAATGTTACATATCATTTTTAGAGGTATATCATGTAATATATATAGTTTTGAAATGAAGTACAATAAACCGTGTTATGTATTGAAAAATTAGATAAAAATGCAATAATATGTAACACTTAAACATATTCATACAGAATTTGTCGTTTTATTTCTATTTAATCAATCCAAATATTTAAATGAAAAAATTAAATTGCAAATCTTGGACAAGGTTGAAAGTATGACAATGTAAACTCATGCTCAAATCCAACTTAAGTTTTGAAATTAGTCGGATTTTTCTTGTAGCATTAATTTTCATGACTCAAAAATTAATTTCTAATAGTTTTGTTGCTAGTGAGATATTTCGTTTCTGTATTCTTTTACTTTTTATTTATTAATATATTGAGTCTTTTTATTCTTAGCTTGGGTCACAAGAAATAGGGAAATATAAGCACATAAGGCTTTTGTCATAAATATTTTTACTTTTTCAAAAGATAATAATAAATATTAACTTCCTCCTTTTTAGGTTTTGTTTTTTCCTTTTACGTTTTCTCCTGTTTGAGCCGTTCCTTTTTTCTTCTACGAGATTTTAGTGATTTCCTTTCTCATCTCTTCTTCCCTTGCGATTTAGTTCTTCATCCACTTTTTCCTTACGATTTCATTCTTCATCTACTCTTCATTGTTTGATGTTTTGTTTTCTTCTTGCATGATTTAGATCTATTATCTCATATCGCAATTCTTTTCCCTTTTTGAATTCTTTGTTTTTCTGACGAGTTTTATTGAGTTTTTCTCTATATCCAACGAGTTAATTTGATTTTCTATGGAGGAAACTGTTGTTTTGATTCACTATGATGGAGAATAGACTATTGATTTCAATCTTGTGAATTACGAAACTTGTATTGTTATTTTTGAAAAATCGTTATATTCTCTAATTTTAAACTTATATTCTCTAGAGTTTGATTATCAGATTTAGATGTGTTCATCTTCTTCTCCCCTGAAAATCTATAATGACATAGTGTGATTCTGTTACTTTCTTGGCAATTAATTTTGTTTAGTTCTTTTTTTCTGTGATTTGTTTCTCAAATTCTTTTTTTCTAGATCGCGATTTGTTCAATTTCAATATTTTTCTGGATCATGATTTGTTCAATTTCGATATTTTTTGTTTGGATCGTGATTTGTTTCAATTATTCATTCGTTTTCGGTAAGTTTTGCTTTTCTTTGACGAGTTCAAGATTGTGTGATTATGTGATCTATGTTTTAATCGCGATTTGAGTTTTCCGATTTGGATCGCAATTGAGTTTTCTGATATGAATCAGGATTTGAGTTTTAGATATGAATTTGCGATTTAGTTTTCTATTTTGGACTGCGATTGAGTTAGTTTTTCGTTTTTGTTCTTTTTTTTCTAGACTGCATTTTGTGTTTTTTTTACCTTGTTTCTCTTTTTTGGCAATTTCAATTATGGTTATATCTCTTTTTTCTGTGTTTTTGTGTTTGTTGTGGCCTTTTCACTTTTCAACGAAGGAGATTGCTATTTTGGTATATTTTATGGAGTTTGAACTCATGATTTCAAGTTCCTCAAATATGATATTTTATGGTTTGATTTGAAACATATTTGTAAGTTTTTTAGATTTTGAACGAATGATGTTATAAATTTTTTAAATCATTGGATATGAAAATAATATATTAAGATCCATTTCAGATTTCAAATACAATTCCAGTTGCAGAATATGTCATATACCTGGTATAATGAGTTTTATACTTGATATAATAATCATTATACCTGGTGTAATAGTCACTATAACAATTCAAAGAATAT
>CATIWQ010311948.1:0-28477 GCA_949673415.1 Euphorbia schlechtendalii
ACAACAAACGCTCGAATTTGTGTAGAAATATAGTGATCGAAATAGGAATTGAATCACTTATACATTTTTCTCGCTAAGACTTTGAACGTAGCGAAATCTAGATATTTTCACTCTCTATCTATACACCCATACTATCATTCAATGCTATTCATAACCCACACCATATGCCACAAAAATGGTTAGATTTGATCCCTATTTATAGAGTACAAAGGGTTGCGTCTATCCAAACGAAGAGTCGTGTCCAGTGGCGAAGAGTTGCATCACTTCAATATGATTGGATGCAAAGATTCATCCTCATCCCTAATGGAAAGTCACCTTTTCATGATTGGTTGACTTCCAAAAGGTGTCTTTTCAGTTGGGATGGCGGTTGATTATTATTATCTGGAGGTTGGTAGTTGATAAGAGATAAAAAATAACCAGCACCAGTCGTGATCGCAAATTACATATCTCAATCGTGACTAATAGCTGACAACTTTCTATTTTGAAGAAAAACAAGTCGCGACCGTGAATGGGTGTTATGATCGTGAATTGCAATTTTCTTCAAAATTCATCTTGCAACTTTACTAATCTTTGACAGCTTCGATCCTAAGCCAAATCCTTGTGTTCCACGCATCTTTTTGTACCTTTTTCACTCTTTTTAGATAGAATTCCACTTTTGATCATATTACTCTAAATATTTACATACTTTCTGCATTTGCATCAAAAACAACTACATACCACGTGAAATCTTTTATATGAAGTATAAAATGAAATAAAACCATATCGTTTTATGATTGAAAATGTCATGATAATAAGTGTAACTATACACTTATCAGCAATGTGAGCAAACAAGGATCACGAATCCACCGGCTATAGGCAGATGCTTGTTTGAACTCTGTTTGGTAGGTCAAGCAGTTCCATGTTGGTAAAGGAACCAATCCAGGAAGCATCTTGTTGAAGCAATCCTTTGGAAATCCCATATATTTGTCTAGTGCTTTCCTTATCAACTTGTATTCTTTTCCATGATGATGATAAACCAAGCAGTCCTTCTTATCATTTTTCCACGCCAATGTTACCAACATCTCCATACAATTTTCCACACTATTCCTCAGCGACATGTTTGAATAAATGACAAAGATCAGAATTCTAAGAAAGTACATTACCCTGTCATAAACCCTAAGATTGATGAAACTGTTCCTATGGTGTAGGAACTTTTGTATTGAGCATCCTTGATTATCTCCAAATGATCTCCTTCTTCATGAGAATAGATTAGAAATGGTGCCTCATACCATTCTTGTAAGTTTGAGGGAGGAATTAGATTGGATTTATTTGTTAGAACCATTTTAAAACGAAAGAATTTTTGAAAGAAATGGGATGGTTTCAGATTTGGAACTGAATTGTGATTGAAAAGTTAAGAAATTCATATTTTAGAAGTGAGAAATGATGAACACTCACACATCAATTTATAGAATATGGAGGAATAACCATCGAATCACTGCTAAATTTCTACAGTTTTCCCATAAGTCACGATCGTGATTACATGTCGCGATTGTGACATACAAAATTTGAGAAATAGAAAGTTTTGTTAAGGGATTCATGAGCGTAAAATGGAGTCGAGAACGCGAATAGGCTAAATAGAAGAAAATCTTCTATTTATCGAGAATTTAGATGTAATAATATAACGTATCACTTTCAAGATGATTATTTCATATTCTTTTTCACATCCAAGTTAGGATAAACAAATTATGCAGTTTAGAAAAGAAACAAATTGATATCATTGGAAAATATACTGTAGTCTCCAAATTTTTTATCTATAGAATGCACTTGCCTACCCCGGTAATGGCGCTAAAAACTTATTCGCAAGATTTTGGCTATACTCATTCTCCCCGGCAACAGCGCCAAAAACTTGTTCGCCACTTTTCTACTAATAATATAAAAGTTCTTAATATGGACAGGTATTGTCAGTACCGCTTATCAAATAGAAAAATGATGATAACTAAAAGTATACAGTTGTGATGTAGTTTTAAAAGAAATCGATCCCAGAGGGAAGAAATTCGGTTCTAAGGATAAACCAGAGTTACGAAACAAAAGAAATAATATAAATTGTAGGGTTTGGTTGATAGACTGATGAATAGGCAGATGCAGAACAGATTAGAGAAGATGTAAACTATATAGATATTCCTTAAGAACAAGTATAGTAGAGAAAAACATGCAAAATCATCAAGAATATTTTATACACTAGATTACTTTAACTAACACGGTTCTAGACGCCCAAATATTCAATAATTCACCATAGAGCAGCACATGAAATGACTTTTCTAAATCTAGAGTAAACAAATTATGACACTTATAAAAACCTGAATAACAATAATACTATGCTTAGTAAAGGGTCGCTCTCACATAGCCATATTTAGCAAGTTACCACTCCAAAAGTGTTGGCTCACTAAACAGCTTTATAATCATAGATCCAGTGATTATACACAATCCTGTTAACCCCGAAACTACTGTTAAAGTTAACTTGAAAGCATATAACTTGATTAATATAAATGATACAAGATGAAATACTCATTATGATGCATAGACATATCATAAACTTCGAATTAGAAAGTATAAGTAGAAAACACAGTAAAGTTGTAAGGTATGCAAGTGAAAGCTAAAGTTGATCAAACTGTATCCACTCTTTTAATAGGAGCCATCAATTCCCACAATTCCTGCTTCTACTTTGAATTCGATCTCGACTCGTACAGAATCTCCACTAGGATGCTATTCTTTATGAATATCGAATAAATGAAAGTTGAAGAATAGAAACTTTTATTAATAAGTGCTTTGAAATTACACTCATACAATAATCGCTCGAATTTGTGGAGAAATCTAGTGATCGAAATAAGAATCGAATCACTTATACATTTTTCTCACTAACACTTTGAATGTAACAAAATCTATACAATTTTCACTCTTTATCATGTATCATATGCTCTGTCGATTATCACCATCTACTATGCATGAAAATGTTTAGGTTTGGGACTCTATTTATAGAGTGCGAAGGGTTGTGTCTATCCAAATGAAGAGTTGTGTCCATTGGTGAAGGGTTGCATCACTTCAATGTGATTGGATGCAAGGTTTTATCCTCATCTTCAAAAGGCACCTTTTCATGATTGGATTGCTTCCAAAAGGTGTCTTTTCATTTGACAGTTGATAGTGGTTGATCGTTCTTATCCGGCGGTTGGAAGTTGAGACGAGTTGACCAAAAACTGTCACAAATCGCGAGCATGATATACATGTCGCGATCATGAACAATAGTTGGTAACTTTCTGTTTGTGAAGGATGATAAGTCACGACCACGAATGGGTGTCATGATCGTGACATGTGATTTTCTTTATGATTCTTCTTTACAACTTCGCTGATCTTTGACAACTTTGATCCTAAGCCAATTCCTTGTGTTCCACGCATCTTTTTGCACCTTTTTTTACTCTTTTTACATAGAATTCCATCTTTGATCATTTTACTCCCAAGATTCACCTACTTTCTGCACTTACATAAAAAATAACTACATACCATGTGAAATCTTTTATATGAAGTATAAAATGACTTTAAACCATGTCATTTTATAAGTAAAAATATCATGATAATAATTGTAATTATACACTTATCACCCACACGGGGCAATCACACATACCACATAGCCCAAACGGGGCAAATACCTACCCAAACCATTTTTCCCACATCACGTGATGTCCCTACTAACATTCAAACTTAAGCCCACATGGGGCGACCCATTTCAAAAACTTACCTCACCAAATCTTCAAGGGTATACGCTTAATACCCGAACTATATGCCCACACGGGAAATGATTCATGCATCACCACATACCCTCAAATAGTGATGACCACATCGACATCCAAAATTCTGCCCTAACTAGACAAAATAACCAAATAACTATATACGGAAATTATTTTCATGTCATCAAGGTATGTCGCACTGCTTACCCGAAATCAATTTGACCTCCTCATTTCATGAGATCTAGTCATAGTACGAAATCTCAAACTATTGACCTATTACCACCCAGTTAATTTGATCACCTCATTTACACCACTCATGCTACGATGCCACACGGATATCATACAGATCTCAAATCCATCCCTAGGGGTTGGATTTTCATTTTCAATTATTTTCATTTTATCTAATGACTAACTTGTTTGTTTCAAATGGATTAACAAACACATTATTTATCTCACATCATGGCATGTTAACCCCTTGTTTATGCAGCCATAACATTAACATCCCATGCATTTTCTGCATCAATAATCATGTCATGAATCTTACATGCATAGTTTGATATTCTACTTCTGTATCCTAGGCTACCCCTCAACTGCTCAATTTTGTAGCATTTCCCCAGGGGTAATATGGCTTTTATCCAATCACTGGGAATGCCATCCTCTAACAACCAGGCATGGTAAAATTGTGGCAACAATTCTTGGCCACTCATGGTGGCCATCTCATGAATGCATACTCGGCATAGCCGATAATCAGGGATGAAGATAGCTTGCTACCAAACTTTGCAATAAAGCAATTTGAAAAGTATGTGGGATCTGGAGACTCATGTACTCATTTAATGCATTATCAGACAGTGATGAGGGCATTAAGGGTCAGCGAACGGATGATGCTTAAGCTCTTCGTCATCACCTTGGGCCACCCATTCAATGAATGGTATAACCACCTTCTGCTGGACATAGCTACTGATTGGAATAGCCTTGCTCAAGCTATGATGGGGCATTATTGTTTCAACACTCAAATGGAGACCAAAATGCAAAATCTGGAGGCTATAAGGTCAGGCTTCAAGCTTGTTTAACTCTTCCGGAGATGATAACCAAGCTTTTAGATGATGCACTTCCATCATATAGAAATAAGTTTGGGTCGAACATCTTTTCAAGCTATCAAGAAGTGTTTGAGAAGGAGGATCGGATGGAACACTTTGAATCCATGGAAAAATCTGAGGGCACTAGTACTGGAAGATAACCACATGATTATCTAATAAATCAGTTCTCTTTAGCAACTTTTCTCACTAGGCTTTTGAATTTTTGAATAAATTGAACTTTGTTTACTTGCTTGATATTCTATTGATTGACATCACGTACTCTCATAAATATAAACATAATGTCTTTAGCACATGTGACATGTCATATTATGAAATTAATTTGGGTGTAAATGAATTCCCTACGGTAAATTCAAATGATTTAACTCTTGAGGGAGAGTGAAAGTTAAACACATGTACTTAGACAACGTGTGATGGCATTTGCCTCATCCTATGAAGACGTAAGATCGATAGAAAGATCTCCAAGCATGAAACGTCCACTGACTATTAAATCAGTCAAGCAAATGTCAAAGTGATCAAAACCAGAAAGGAATGAAGCAAGTAAAGGTTAAAATGATGGAAGCCAGAATAAGGCCAAAATGTCAACAAAGAAAATTGAAGCTACCAATCCTCAACGTATCACCTATCATCAGAGAATAATAGAAGGAAATGCTAATGATCAAGCACCAATACTCATCATCACATACACCTCAAGCTAGCAAAGCAGTATGAGCACCAAACTATCGATCAAAAATGCTGAACGAGACAATAATAATGGAAGTAGTGGACATGGATGGCAACCAATCTATTACTCAAATCAACCAAGACTGGCTCAATTGTTATCATGCATAGGTGAAAGAAATAAATCGGGTAAAAAGTAGTACCAACAAGAAAATAAATTTGTAAATAGCCTGTCAATTAGCACTTTATTAGTTGAGAAAAAATTAGGGCCTCTTTGCAAACCAAAACCGAAATAGAAAAGTCCGTTATGTTGAAAACCCGAAAAGGGAGGATCTGGAAAAACTTAGGACATCGAGAGAAAAGCAAACACATTGGTTAGAAAACCTGAAAGGGCTAATCGATGGCAGGAGTCAAATTATTTAAAACATTTATACCACTATTAAGTTAATCAATGAATTTTCAGTTTTGTTGAATCTTTATGCATATGCTTATCTTGATTGCTTGCATGCCAATGGTAGAATATCGCAAGTAAACAAAAAAAAAGTGAAAAAATAAAAGAAAAAGAAAAGAAAAGGTGAGTCTTGCTAGATTGAAAACCTGAAAGGGTGGTCTACGTAAAAATTAAGACAAGGTTCGATATATTGAAAACTTGTAAGGATAGTCTATGAAAAAATTAGAACCAAAGAAATACCAAATCCATCATCTCATTATTGGAATGGTACAGTGTATTATTTATTCCCTCTGGAACTTGGGATGAATATCTTCTTATTTCTCTCAACACTTCATGCAAAAAGGCTTCCAAACTATCAAAGTGAGCCTAGCCAACATGGTTTGGGCTCAAACCAGATCCAAGCTATGTAATCGAATCTGATTCAATGAACCCATGGTCATCAATCTGAGGGAGTCAACCATGGAATCTCTAATGAAACAAATCCTAGGGGTAACCATGCACCAGCTCAAGAGAAGGCTCTTCAATGAATGAAGCCCACAACACCTACAACAAACAAACATACATCATGTGATAAATAATGTCCATGCATAAAATAATGCATACATTACATTTGCATCACGGCATTTACAGGTAAAGACGATGCCAAACCCGGGCAACACCGTCCTAGTAAATAGGAAACTCCACCTCCACTTGAGCAACCTACAAACATTAAGAAGGATGATGGCCCACTCAAGCCTAAAGTCAATTTAAGCCTACCTAGGCCTCATTCAAGCAACATTGCAACATCACAATCACAAAAGCCTCCTCAAACAATGGAGCGGTCTTTGAGACATCCCTAAATTTATCATCAAACTCATTTCTGCATCATGTTTTAATTTTTTATTGAAGGGGGTAAAATTTTTTGCTTCGTATAAACTCAATCAAATGATTAAAACATGCATCATAAAATGTATTAACATTATACTTTTCTCTTATTTGTCATAGGAAGCAAGTCAACATCTGGCCAAGGAAACGTAACCGAAGAAAGAAATAGCTGTCTCAATGGGTTCACCTTTGAAATGGATTCAGGCACCCTGTTGTGGCAATTCCAACGGTCAAAACCAATTGAAGGTCAACTCACAAGGGGTACACAATGATCACAATCGAAGAAAGAAATGGTTATCGATTATTAAAAGGACATCGAAGAAAGAAACGATAGACTCGCCCGCAAGTGGCATCGAACACCAAGGGATTCCAAAGAAAGAAATGGACAATCTCGTGAGGACATGACACTAGAAAGGAAGGCCCACATCATCGATCGAGGATAAAGAAGTCACCAGCCACACCGGTCTAGTATATTCTCAATCCCTTCGCTCCATTTCGCGTGATCGTACTAGTTAAAAGACCAGCGATGATCACACAAGGGGTAGCTGTGAGCATGGGATTTTGTACCAGCTCACGCGTTCAATGAAGATGGTTTTTCGGAATTTTAATCCTTGAAATAAACAATTTTTGGTTATCTGGAGATCTTCGAATGGGAGTATTCCTTGTCACCAATTTATCTTAAGGATTTAAATTTTAAAAAAAAAACTTGAAAAATTTGACTTTAGTAAATTAATAAAAAATAAATAAAAAATAAAAAATATATAAAAAAGTATAAAAATATCGAGAGGAGCCCAACGAGGCTCGGCTTGCCGGGCAGGCGAGCCAAGCAAGCTCACTAGAATTTCCAACAGTCCCTTGCTAGAAATCCCAGTGAGGCTTGCTTGGATTTCCAGCCAGCCAAGCCAGCTTATTGGAAATTCTGAGCCGGCTTTTCCCCTATATTTACGGGTCTTTTTTCTCTATTGAGAGGACCTAAAATTTTTAGAAAATAAAGTTGATTTTAAATAATGACCCTGAAAATTCTACAAAAAAATATTACCCTGAAAATAAAGTCGAATCCAAAACACGTTTGTATTCCTAGTTTTATTATTTTCAAATCATATTTTCTTCCATCTTTTTCCACAAAAATCCTCAGATATTCTCGTGCCTAAAGCTAATTTTGTATCTGAGTCTGATTAATTTTAGGATAAACAAACACTTTTTTTCCACACAAAATCACAGCTAAAAAATGAACGAGGAACGCTCTAGGAGATCAAACGGATATGCCAAAGTGGATTCGCACCGAAAGGGTAAGCCTTTGAGTTCCTAGAGTTGCTTCATCTCGTGCTTCCTATGTTATTTTACATATTGACCTATGATTTATTCTGCTTTCTTTTGTTATGTAAACATTATTGTAATATTTCTCCTTATTGTTTTCTATTTCTTTTAATTCATAAAGATTCTTGCTAGAATACCCCCACGAAGGGAAAAAAAGATATTCCCGAATAATAGACCTCACATTTTTTGCCATGCGATCATTTTTACTAATTAAAAATGACCAACGTAGTTGTAAATAAAATGAACTATTTATTACTAAATAAGAAATTTTCAATCGTTGACATTTTAATTAGGACACACGGGCCTCGCAAAAATTAAATCAAGCATGCGTGTATATATTCATGTTGTGCTATATCTTTTATGCTAACCTTTGTGGATGTAGGTATGTTAGGTTAGATGTATGCCTAAGATTTTATTTTCCTTCGGGTATTGCAAACATTTTTAAGGAAATTGTAATTAATAGATTACGCGAACGGTTGCATCCCTCGAGTTTCGTAATTTATTAATTTATTTTTCCGTAGTTATTTACTACACTATGCATGGATTTATTGCTTTCCGCATGCGCTTTATATCATACATTATGAACTCAAAATTGACATAAGTTTGAATATGCATAATAAGAAACACGATTTTCTGTAGATGTAATATAATGTGATCTAATAAAAAGTAAGAATCTTATCTCGAACCCGAATCTCTGTGTCTTAGTGGGCCATCCCCCGGACCTTAAGCCTCACAGGAGTTTAATTCCTGGAAAGCTAATCCAGGTGGAGACTCTACACTAAGAGATAGTGAATTTGGGTTTGACCAATCTAAAAATGTTTCCCACTTTCTCTTTCAAACCTTATGGGTCCACAACTAGGTAATATTTGATTTTCACTCAAACAGCCTAGTGGACCACGCCTCTCAGTCAAGCTCTCTCCGCACATCCACTCTTTGTCATCCGCTCATAGATGTCCTTCATGGAATCCACTTCTTTTTTCATAGCTTTGAGCTTTCTATATGTGCTCCTCCTTATTTTGGCCCTCGCCAAACCAGTGAAATTGTGTAGATTGAGTCACCAAAGTGGTGTTCAAGATACTTAACTGCTCAGTAGGACCATCAATGCTACCTTTTAACTTTCCTGCCATCTCTTTAATGATAATAGTAAACGTAGGGATAGACATGACAGTTGCGCTAAGCTGTGCTACAGAATCAGACAGCCCAGTTAGGATTAGAGTCATCTTATCCACTAAAATTTTAGCGTTCTCCTTCGCTAGGTGGTTACAAATCACAAACATGCTCCCTTGAATCTTCTCAAACTCCTTAAAGTAGATGGATTCAGAAGGAATACTTAAGTGTTCCTCAAACTCTGGAATTTTTACCTTAGTTTTAGCAGATAAGTTTGTCAATTCTTGAGATAGTAGCACATGGCTAACTTCTCCATCAACTCAGTGTCAGTTTTTAGAGAGGGGAATTGCTTCCTTGCGAGCTCTCTAATATGAGCTAAGATAGATGTATCAGCCAAGTCCCCTTGGAATGGCTTATTGCTAGATGGAGATGTTTCATTGGTTGTAAAATTTACCTTAGCACCTTCTTCGCTTGCTTGTCCATGCTGAGCGGAGTTCTCAGCATTAAGAACTTCCCTAACCAAAGGGGTTAGAGGGGTAGAGGATGGATATGAAGAAGTGGTTGGTGTAGGAGTTTATACAGTTGAAGAAATGGGAATAAATTTGGTGTTTAAAGAAGAAGGGATTATTGTGGTTTCAGTATTTGGTGGAGGAGAAGAATGTGGGGAAAAAGAATATTATGTATGGTTAGAAGAGGAAGGAATATTTACTAGTGAATTTATAGAGTTTGGGGGTTGAGAATTTAGAATTTATTAAGGCTGAGAAGGGGAATTTACAAGAATAGAAGGAATTCCAAAATATACATGAGTTGGGATGGAAGGATTTACAGAAGAAATTGGGGTAGGATTTAGAGGTGTTTGGGGTTGGCTGATTGACCCATGGATGGGTTAACCTCCAGTAACTTAGCTTGAGTAGAAGAAGGCTCAACTTGTGTGGAAGTTGGCTTAGGAATGTTGGGTTCAAAAAGAGCAGATTCTTCCATGTCAATGATTTCTACATCTCCACAAACATCCTTTTTGTCGTTGCTCACCACTTGGATATTGCACTTGAAAGGGAGAGTAGTGGTAAAGCACTTTCGCTGAGTTCCCCATTTTTGGAAAGTACTTCCTCCACATGGATTTTTGCTACTATATTGAAGGTTTCAGGGTTCTCTTTTCCTTTCTTTAAGGTCCCCTTCTCCTCAGTTACTTCAGTCCCCTCCATCTTGCACTCTCTCTGGCTCAAGTTCTCTTCCTTGTCCTCTACGTCCTCTTCTTCTTTAGCCTATTGTCTCACCTCAGCCTCCCTCTAAGCGTAAGTTTTTAACTTTAAGGGCTTTCTTTGCCTAACTTATGGCTGGGCAGGCATGACTCCTGCTCTTTCTTTTCCTGGGCTGGCTCTTACTCTTTTACTTTAGGAGAAGAAGCTGTGGAAGTAGTTGTTGAGAGTTACTCCAGCTGAGCAGATAGAGGAACATCCTCATTGGTCTCCTCATTAGATACCTCAGAATCTACCACAAATGCATCTTCATTCTCCTTCAGCATAGCTTTTGGGAATATAATTGGTTCCACTATGGCTTTCTTCAACTTGAGGTCTTTGGCCTTAATTTAATGGGTGTGAACTTGCTTATACTTGAGCTTGCTAAAATTAGGCATATCCAGCACCTTTTTTACTAGAATCACCATCTCTTCTGGGCTATCCAAGAATGGGGCATTGTCCAGCCGCACTACATTCATCAGAGTGGTAATGAGGTAACAGTAATGGTAGATGGTAGTTACTTTGGTTAAGTAATGCATATACAACACTAGGCAATTAAGTTACTTACCTTCTACCATATGGTAGACCACGCACCTCTCAAAGTAGGTGCATCTACTAAGGGACCAAGTCTTGGTAAAAGCATATTCTGGAGTAGCTCATGATAAGCTCTCACCTCCCAGCTCATTCTTGATGTAGCTATCTCTTCAAACCCATAGTCTGAGGGAAGCTCCCAATCTGCTAGGATAGCCACCGCATCCTCATCTCTAGTCCTCCTTAGGATAGCGCCTTTCAAAGGCATATTTAGTAGGCTAGCCACCAAATTGGTGCAGATAAGGAATAATACATTATTGAACTTTACCAATAGTACATCTTCAAAACCCTCAATTGTGTAGAGAGTGGAGTAAAACCCCTTGATGAAGCCTTTTACACCGTGGCCTTCAAGCAGAAGGAACTGGCTGAGGTTTTGCTACTTGATGATTATAGAACCCAAGTTAAAAGTACTTCACAATACTGAGTAGTTTTGGAAATAGCAAATTGACTAGGATAGTGAAATTAATTTAATACTAAGTAAACTTTTAATTAATAAGGCTAACTTGAGTTTATTCAAGGGTGAATAAATCAGTATTGTTAGATGCTTAATTAAGTGATGACTTAGAGTAAGAAAAGCTGACTATATGCTGAGTACTACATATTTTGGAAATTACCTCACTCAACTCATGCTGAGTTCCTGCTTTTACTTAATTAAAAGCACACTTTCATTTGACATGTAGAGATTTAATGACATGTGCTACTAACGATATCTGTGATGGAACAGAATATTCTCATAGTATCATTCAGGATAAAAAGTGTTGAAATTGAGAAAGATTATTGTGGTCCTCACAACGTCAAAAATGTCAGTACGGCTGTCAGAGATTCCCCGCTATAGTCCAAGTAAACGAATGTCTATTATGCGTCACATCTCAAGTGTCTCATCGTAGTTCTACCAACATCAGCAATGTCATCCAATGGGAAGACTCCATGTTGCAATATAGCTCCTCTCTCAAATCCAGATTGCTTGAAGATAAATGAGAATTAGTCAGCAGAATTTTATCCCACCACAATGTTTAATTTCCTATCTCTAAACATCCTGGAATCTATCTCCAACGGGAATATTCGAAAGATCAAAGAGATGAGAAATTGAAGATCAGCTATCTCGTTAAGTTTGCAACGGCTACTTCTCAAAGTTTCAAAGTACAAATAGAAGACTGGAGTAGACGTTCAAACTTGGTGAATCATCGCAAATTTCTTAGGAGCAAAAACTCTGTGCAATTTTCTACTACTTCCAAAGAAATTCTCCAGCAAGCAATCAAGCAAACATTAATAGCTATATCGGTTTGTAATAGAGAGAAACTTAGATTAACATTGTAAGGATTCAACGTCTCTATAATTTGAATTTAGTTCGAATTCTTATGCAAAATCTGACTGTCAGTTTAAGAAGGGTACCCAAATTGAGTTAAGTGGTAGTTAGAAAGAAAGGTACTCTGTAATCGCGTCTACCCACTATAAAGGCTTCTTTGCCTATTGAAGAAATGAATAAATAGTAGATTAAAGCTCGAAGATGGTATCCGGGGACTGGAGGTAGGCTAGGGGCCGAACCAGGATAAAATCTCAGGTGATCTCGTTCTAACTCTAAGCGATTTGCTTTACCAGCGATCTGCTCATTCATCTCTCTCTCTCTCATTCACTTATTTGCTATTTATCCAATCTATGCTGAGTAATTTGTACTCAACTAAGGATTGAAGATAAACTGTGCTAGCAAAGCTGAGCAGTTTATACATTTTTATATTGCACTCAACATGCATACTCAACACGCATATAAGAACTAAACTTGGTGAACAATTAGAAAAAGTTTAAAAGTAACCAAGATAACGCATTCACCCCCCCCCTCTGTTATCGTTATTAGCCTGTTTAAGAGCCAAGAAGTGGTATCAGAGTAGTTTCTCACATTCTAGACTAATTTTTTTGAGTTAGATCCATAAATGGCATATAATAACTTAAGTTCAGGTTTTGGTCAGACAATTCTCCTTAAAGAGGGAATGTTTGTTACTAGACCACCTCTCTTTGATGGTAATCACTATACATTCTTGCAAAATAGAATGAAAAATTTCATCCAGTCACAAAGCATGCAGGCCTAGCTCGCAATTGAGCTTGGTCCCAAAGTTCCCACTATCGTGAGAAATGGTGTGCGCGTCCTACTAGATCTAGAGGATTACGATGACGCTAATCTGAGGCTTCTCAAGGAGAATGCCGCAGCGATTAATTACTTACACTATGCGCTAGATCTTACTGAGTTCAACAGGGTCTCAAGATGTGAAACAACATAGGATATCTGGAAGAAGCTGGAGATTACCTACGAGGGGACCAACAAGGTCAAGGAGTCTCAGATTAATCTCATACTGAGAGAGTATGAAATGTTCTCGATTGGAGCTAGCGAGGGTATTCAAGGGATGAATACCAGGTTCATTAACATTGTTAATGAACTAAAGAGGCTTGGAAAGGAGTTCAGCAAGGAAGAGCTCTCGTCAAGAATATTCTTCACACTCTTATAGTAGAGTGGGATTCTAAGAAGAGTGCTATCGAGGAGGCTCATGATCTTAAGACCTACAACTATGATGAGCTGATAGGTACCTTACTAACTCATGAGATGTCTCTGAGGAAATACTCAGATGACTCCAAGTGGAATCGAGGCAAGGAGGGCAAAGCCATTATCCTTAAATCAAATTCATTAGATGAGTTCACTAGCTGTGACTCTGATGAGCAAATGGCCCTTCTAACTAGGCATTTCAAACACTTCATTAAGAAGGATAGGAAGTTTAATAGCAAGAAGAAGTTTCTGGATAAAATCAAGTCAACTCAGCACTGATGTGGAGCTGAGGAAGGATTGTAGAAGGAGCATAGCAAAGATATCAATTGCTTCGGGTGTGGAGAGAAAGGCCACATCCAGTCTAGCTGTCTAAAGATTAAGAAGGACAGGATTAAGAAGAGATTCTCCAAGAAAAATGAGGCACTTGCTGCCACTTGGAGTGACTCAGAAGAATCTTCATCATCTGATGAAGAAGCTACTGATTTGGCTAATCTCTGCTTGATGGCGATTGAAGATAGAGGTGAAGGCTCAGCCTCTACCTCTGGTAGAGATCATTCCACTGTCAACTCTGAAGCTGAGAGGGATAGAGGAAAAGCTCCTCAAGCTAAGGTACACCCAGAAATTCCTTTATCTATGGAAGAATTCACCTAGGCTCTCTTTGATGTCATGAAGTTGGCTAATAAATCAATGAAAACATCAAAGAGATACTGTGGAGAAGTGAAGATCTGGAAGATACTACTACTTCCTTATCACTTGATATCCGCTTTCTTCAAGAAAAAGCTGAGTATCAAGAGTGTTCTATCAGCAAGCTCACTAAGCAATTAGATGAGTTGATTGCTAAGATAATGGATCTAAAGAAGAAAGAGGTTCCTCCTCCAACCAATGATCAAACTTAGAGTAACCAAACTCGTAATTAAAAGAGGAAGAATTCCTCTAAATAGAAGAAAGCGAGCCAGCCCAAACCAAAAAATGGCGTGGTGATTTTTGTGGGAAACTGGACATGCCATAGTTATGTGTTGGTATAAAAATGGTTATTATGACAAGTACAATTGGACAAACTTAAGCACTACTAACAAAGGAGGACCCAACTCAAAAGCATGGGTAGCTAAGAAAATGTAATTATTTTACAGCTGAACCTTAGATCAATTGATACTCTCGAATGTGGTATTTAGATAGTGAATGCTCAAGCCATATGATGGGAGATGAAGGTCAATTCATCTCATTGGAGCGTAAAAGAAATGGAAGTGTTAGTTTTGGAGATAACTAGAAAGGGAAGATTTAGGCTGTGGCACTATTGGTGTCTCTCCCTCAATTGAAGATGTTTCTCTTATTAAAGGTTTGAAGTTCAATCTACTCAGTGTAGCCCAGCTCTGTGACTAAGGCAGAAGGGTTATATTCGACTTAGCAGGATGCTCAGTTATTGACTGTAAGACTGACTCAACTATACTCTTTGCTCCCAGGATCAATAATGTTTATATGATTGATTTATCCCCTGGCTTCACTAACATTTATCTTGTATCTAAGGAGGATAGTTCTTGGCTTTGGCATAGAAGGTTGGGTCATATTAGTATGAACATTCTATCCAATTTGGCAAAAAAAGCAATTAGTTATGGGGTTACCTAGTATTAGCTTTGAAAAGGATAAACTCTGCCCTACTTATCAGCTTGGTAAGTAAGTTAAGAAATCATTTAGATCAGTAAATCATGTAGTAACTAAGTGACCATTGGAGTTACTTCACCTGGATCTTTTCGACCCAGTTCAGCCAATGAGCTTGGGTGGTAAGAGATTCACTCTGGTGGTAGTAGATGACTTCACAAGATTCACATGGGTAGTCTTACTGAGTAGCAAAGATGAGACTTATGAATCTTTTATCAAGCTCAATAACCAGATAATGAAAGAAATAGGACATAAAATTTGTAGAATCCGAAGTGATCATGGACGTGAATTCGAGAACTTACATTTTGGAGAATTATGTTAAGCGCATGGCATTGATCACAACTTCTCTTCTCCTTATACAACTCTACAAAATGGGGTTGTAGAAAGGAAGAATAAGACTATAGTTGAGATGTTTCAGTCCATGCTGAGTGATAACAATCTACCAAAATACTTTTGGGGAGAAGCTGTTAACACAGCCTGTTATATCTTGAATCAGGGTTTTAATTCACCCAATTCTTGAGAAGACACCCTATGAGCTTTGGCAAGGGCACAAGCCTAAGATTGGTCATCTCAGATCTGTTGGTTGTAATTGCAACATTCTTAACACCAAAGAGCAATTAGGGAAGTTTGATCCTAAGTCTGATGAAGGTATCTTTCTAGGATACTCAACTAACAATAGGGCATATAGAATATATGTCAAGTGAACTGGCCTATTAGAGGAGTCTGTGCTTGTATATTTTGATGAAACTAACATTACAGAAAGATGTCCATCTAATGAAGATGAAGGAGTCCATCAGTTTTCAAATCAACTAAGTATGCCACAAGCTGTGCTACCCAACTCAACATAGAATCCCCCAGCTAAGGAAGCCAAAGATAATGATGATGATCATTCTATCAACTTCAACAATGGTGAAGATCAACCTCCACCTCAACATCTAGTTTTCGATCCTCCAGCAGTTGATCCGAGTCTTCCAAGAGAGATTAGAGTTCATCACAACCATCCTCTAAACAGCATAGTTAATGATGTTCATAATCCAGTAATGACACGAGGTCAGCTCAGCAGGATGATGAGTCATCCAACCTTCATATCATTGATCGAACCCAAGAAGTTTGAAGATGTAGAAGGAGATGATTATTGGATGATCGCAATTCAAGAGGAATTGGATCAGTTCAAGTGCAATGATGTTTGGGATCTAGTTCCTAAGCCTAAAGGGAAATCAATTATCAGCACCAAATGGGTTTTCAAGAACGAGCTTGATGAAGATGGGTTATTTTCAGGAATAAGGCCCGGTTTGTTGCTCAAGGCTACAATCAGCAAGAAGGATCGATTATGGTGAGACTTATGCTCCTATAGCCTAGCTCAAAGCCTTTCGAATCCTTTATGCTTTTGCATCCCATATGAACTTTAAATTGTTTCAAATGGATGTTAAAAGTACTTTCCTAAATGGACTCATTCCAGAAGAAGTGTATGTTCACTAGCCTCTAGGCTTTGAAGATGCAAAGAATCTTGAGCATGTCTTCAAAATGAAGAAAGCTCTTTATGGATTGAAGCAGGCTCCAAGAGCTTGGTATGAGAGGCTGACCAATTTCTTAATCAGTAAAGGCTATGAAAGAGAGAAAGCAGATACAACTCTGTTTATCAGAAGAAAAGAAGATGTGTTGCTAGTCCAAATATACATTGATGATATTATATTTGGAGCAACTGATGAGAAGTTGTGTAAGGAATTCAGTAAGCAGATGAAGAGCGAGTTCGAAATGTCTATGATGGGAGAGCTCAATTTCTTTCTTTGTTTTCAAATCAAGCAAACTGAGGATGGAATTTTCATAAGCCAATCCAAGTATGCAAGAGGAGTTCTGAAGAAATTTGACATGGAACATTCGAAACCAATGTCCACTCCTATGGCCACAGATACTATCTTGAGTAAAGATGAAGCTGGTAAACCAGTAGATAGCAAATTCTACAGAGGAATTTTTGGTTCTCTTCATTATCTCACTGCTAGTAGGCTAGACATATAGTATGCTGTGTGCTATTGTGCTCGTTATTAGGCTGATCCTAGAGAATCTCATCTTTGAGCTATGAAGAGAATTCTCAGATACTTGAAAAAGCTCAATTGAAGCATCTCTGTGGTATCCTAGTAGTCCAGATTTCACTCCTAGGGGTTTTACAGATGCTAATTATGGAAGAGACAAACTCGACAGGAAGAGTAAAATAGGAGGATGTCATTTCCTTGGAGAGTGTCTTGTCTCATGGTATAGTAAGAAGCAAACTTTCATAGTGCGGAGTACAGCTGAAGCTGAGTACATGGCAACAGGAAGTTGTATAGCATAATTGCTTTAGATAAAGCAGCAACTGGAAGATTATGGAATCAAGTCTAATTGTCTCGAAGCTATGTATGATCACAAGAGTGCAATAACTTATCTAAGAATCCAGTTCAGCATGGGAGAATGAAGCATATCAACAATAGGCATCACTTCATTAGAGATCATGTGTTATAAGGAGACGTCAAGTTGGAATATGTTCCATCAAAGGAAAAGCGAGCTGACATCTTCACCAAGCCATTGCTAAAGGAACAATTTTGTGTACTAAGGCAATTGATTGGTATGGCGAATCCATGATGAAGGAGTATGAAAATCTCAAAATTTGGCTAAGTGTTGGAGATTAAGCATGAGATGACACATGGATAACACCGTCAAGTTTTTAAAGAAACAACGTGAGTTACTGTTCGTGGTAAAATTTCAAATTTATGCATTTTCAAAATACGCATGCCTGAAGTGGAATCGCTTTCTTCTAAACTCACCGTTTTATTGAGGTGGTTCATTAGATTCCCATCATAGCGTTATTTTCAATCAGACGCTGAGATTGTGACATGTATCAGGAGAGCTGAGATTCTCTATAAAAGTTGAATAGTTGAAGAAATGGGTTACTTGCTTTCTGCGAATTTGAATATTCAAAACACTCAAACCCTAATCCCTTCTACTTTCAATTCTTCTTAAATTTCTAAAATGGCGAGAACTAAGTCCACTCTCAGAATCAAGGCAACCACTCCATTGAAGATTATTGTGAACACTCAAGGCAAAATAGAGAAGATAACCTTTGACAAAGGAACCCGCCTTGAGAAACTTGAATGGGAGAACAACTTGGACTTTGGTCAAGTCTCTGAAGTTAACTATGAAGGACTTCTACTTAATATGACCATGTATAGGGTCATCAAGAAACAGCACCTGAGTTCTTTTCTGAAGATGGAGGGTCCAGCTATCTTAGGACTCATTAGGGCATTCTATTCTCACTTATACACCATTGAGGGCCGTAGTGATGTTTTGCTGATGTATTTTGAGGGAAAATTCATCCTTATTTGCTCTAGGATAATTGCGAGCATTCTCAACATGCCTCACTCATGCACTCAGCTTTGCAAGTCCGGTGACGAAGACACCATCATCATCCTCGAAGATTAGGATCTCCCAACAAACTACGTTTTATGGGAGATTGCCACAAGTGATATGTCATGGCCAGTAAGGATCTGCCATGAGCTGGTGGTGAAGCTACTACTACCCAAGACTGGTTCATTGACTAGTTGCACTTATTTTGAGTGTTGTGTGGTCTACCATATGGTAGAGGGTAAGAATCTTATCTAGCCTATAATGATATTTCTTCACTTGACCAAAGTTACTACTGCCTATCATTATGGATACCTCATAACCAACATAATGAGGGCAGTGAAAGTCGATCTAGGCGAGTTTCTAGGGGAGTTCGGTAACTCGGTTCTGCCAGTGAAAAGGACACTTGAAATGTCCCACTTCAGTAGATTGGCTTACAATCAGGTCCATACTAGGTACTCAAAGGCATAACAAAAGCACAAGCTAAAGTGCGTACCGATAGTATTGCCTATGAACATAAGCAAGGAGGATGAGGATCAGTTCATGGTGGACTATGAGGAAGATACAAATTCTGATGAAGTCCCCATCTCTAGCATACTAGAGAAGAACCCTACCTCCTCCTTCGCAACTCAGAAGGCTACTTCCTCTAAGGCCAAGGGGAAGAGACTAGCCAAGTCTAATGAAGCTCTTGTTCAGCCTCAGGGAAGGAGGATGAAAGATAGAACCCACACTCAAAGGGAAGAGGAGGCTAAGCAGCAAGCTGAGGAGAAAGAAATAGAGATTGAGGTTAATGAGTCCTTGCGCCAAAAGAAGCATAAAATGGTTGTTTCAGAAGAAATTGAGGAGCAAGGCGAGGCTAAGAAATACAAGGTAGAGGACTAGGATGTGTCCAACACTACTGAGACCATTCAACGAGTATTTGTCAAGTTTAAGGGCACTTAGTGAAAGCATTCTGCTACCACAAGGCCTCTGTAGAAAAATGCATAGGTGGTAAGCAATGAGGAGGATGCTGGTAAACCAATTATCCAGATCTCTGAGGAGTGAAATCCTCAGGATGCCAGCATCCCCACACCTTAGTTCCCTCATGTTGAGGAATCTGCTCCTCAGCATGAGCAACCTCAGGTTTATCCATCCTTGGATCAAACAGCCAACCCAGAGGTTCCTGAAAATCCTACCCCCTCTCTTTCTCCTGTAAATTCTTCTCAACCTTCTAATGTAAATCCTTCTATTCACTTAGGTTTTACTACTGTAGATCTTGAAACATAGAAAACCACTCTCCCTCTCCTTCTAACAATGTAAATTCCCCAATTCCAATTTCTTCACCTTCTAATAGCCAAGACTCTTTTACTTCTCTAGTACATAATTCTCCTATCTCTTCTCCTGTGCATTCTCAACAACCAATTATTTCTTATAGAGCCATTGTACCTTCTATTCTACTCAAAGCCAAATTCAAAACTGTACATGTCTCTAAAGCTACCTCTTCTTCAAACCCATCCTCAATCCCTTTAACCCTTTTGGTTAGGGAAGTTCCTAATGCTGAGAACTCCACTCAGCAGGAAACAGCAAGTGGTCAGAATGCTGAGGCAAATTTAACAGCTAGTGACGCACTTGAACCCAGCAGCAAGTAGTAATAGCTAATGCATTTTTCTTGGCACAGATTTGTGAGTTAGCTAGAAAGCAATTTCCTGCGCTCAGGACTGATTTTGAGTTAGATGGAGCAGTAGGTAAAATGATACTTGCTTAGAAATTGATGAACTTATCGTCCAGGCTTAAGGCGAGTTTTCTTGAATTCAAACAGCACACAAGCATACCTAGAGAATCTCTATACTTTGAGGAGTTTGAGGTTATCCAAGGAAGTTTGTTGGTTATTCAAAATCATTTGTGAAAGAGAGTGCCAAAAGCTTGGTAGATAAGATGGTCCTAATCTTGAATCGGTTAATGGACTCTGTAGCCCAACTTGGGGCAGCCACTTCATCTATCCCCACGTCTACTATACTAGCGAATGCTATCGCAGGAAAGATAAAGGGTAGTGTAGACGCTGCTAATGAGAAGTTGAGTCTCTTGAGTACTAATATGGCTACTCAAGTGACACAAATCCATGAGCTCTGTAAGAAGAACGCAAAAATAAAGAGGCAAACTGATTGCAAGATTGAGGAAGTCTCAAAGGAGGTAGAATCTACCAAGGACATGAGCCACAACATTGCAAAGTTAGTAGAATCCGAGTCAAGGTTCTTGCTTATTCATGACAATAAGCAAGATGAAGTCTTCAAGCTCCTCTAGGATATTTGAAATAAGTTGGACAAGGCACGTGTCATTGATCTTGATCCTCTCCATACAAAGATGGATACTATTCAGCGGGAGGTCAGTGATCACATCATGTAGAAAGTCTCTTCTTCATAGAAGTTTCTAGTAATTACGATGGGAAAAATCTTTCCAGATATGCATATGCCCAGTGTGCCTCCAATTGAATCCCTCTACCTTGAGATTGGAAGACTCTCCACACAAAGTTGAACGTCGTTAATTCTAAGTTGGAAGATCTAACGAAGAAGGTGGAGATTCTATACAGAGTGGGAGGGCTGGACAGCAAAGATATCAAATACACTTCAATGTGATTGGATGCAAGGTTTCATCCTCATCTTCAATGGAAAGGCACCTTTTTGTGATTGGATTGCTTCAAAAAGGTGTCTTTTCATCTGAAAGTTGATGGCAGCTGATCGTTCTTATCCGATAGGTGAAAGTTGAGAAGAGTTGACTAAAAACCATCACAAGTCGCAAGCACGATGTACATGTCTCGATCATGAACAATAGTTGGTAACTTTCTATTTGTGAAGGGTGACCAGTCGCAATCACAAATGGGTGTCATAATCATGACATGTGTTTTTCTTCATGATTTTTCTTTACAACTTTGCCGATCTTTGACAACTTCGATCCTAAGCTAATTCATTGTGTTCAACACATCTTTTTGCACCTTTTTCACTCTTTTTACATAGAATTCTATCTTTGATCATTTTACTCCCAAGATTCACCTAGTTTCTGCACTTGCATAAAAAATAACTGCATACCACTTGAAATATTTTATATGAAGTATAACATGACTTTAAACCATATCATTTTATAAGTAAAAATATTATGGTAATAGTGTAATTATACACTTATCACTACCTCCAGTCCCCAGATTCCTTTTTTAGCTTTAATCCACTAATGATTCATTCCTTTCTTAGGCAGAGAAGCATTTACAATGGGTAGAAAAGATTACAGAAAGTACCTTCCTTTCTAACTACCTCTCAAACTCAGTTTAGGTATCCTTCCTAAACTGACACTCAGATTTATCAAAGAAAATGCGAATAGAGGAATTTAACTTATAGAAACGTTGAATCCTTTACAAGGTTAAATCTTCAATGCTATTCACTCTATTACAAATAGATTTTGACAATTTGTGTTCGCTGATTGCTTGATTTGGAAGTTCTGGAAGCTGGGAGTATTTGAATAGAGTTTTAGCTCTAGAGAAATTCGAGGTGATTCACCAAGTTTGAATGTCTGCTTCAGTTTTCTATTTATAGTTGAAGCCCTTTGAAGTAGCTGTTGCAAACTTCTCATCTTGAGAGTTATTCAATATCTCTTCTCTCAAATCTTTCAAAATTTCCCATCAGAGACAAACTCCAAGATTTTTAGAGACAGAGATTTTGAATGTTGAAGTGCGAGATTAATCAGTTAATGTAATGCTTTAAAAAATTGTTTCCTTCAAGAAATCTGTTTTGGCAGAGAGGTGTGTGAGTTGCAACTTGGAATTCTATAATTTGTTGACTTGTTGATGTTGCAAAGTTGCACGCAGACACTAAGAAGTGACGCATGTCAGAGGATTCCTTCTCTCTTGGACTTTAGTGAGGAATCTCCAACATTCCATAACGACACCTTTTTTTTGTCAGGACCACTAGAATATCTTCTTTAATTTCAGTACCTTTTCTACTGAAAAGCATCAAAGGGGTATTCTGTTTCTCACAAAAACTGTTAGTAGCATTGGTGTCATTTAATTCTCTAAGTGTCAATGTAACTCAGCTTTTATCACAAAAAGCTAACTCAGCATAGTTGAGTAAATACCTTATAAAATATGTAATACTAAACTTTGTTAGACCTTAAACGGCTTCTTTACAGTAGCTGAGTGGGGGTGAATGCTGTTCTTGGTTACTTTTTAAGTTTATAAAAATGTTTTAACCAAGTTTAGTTTTAGATGCTTGCTCAGTTAAATGATGCTGAGCGAGGTCTAAAAACGTATAAACTGCTCAACTTTGCTAGTACAATTTATCTTCAATCACGTACTAAGTTCTCAACTCAGCTTGGATTTGTTTTTCAAGCAAAGGTGATGGAATAGAAAGAATGATGAATGAGATATGAACGCGATAAAGGTGAGAGCTAAAGTTAGAACTTCAACACCTAGTTTTATCCTAGTTTAGCCCCTAGCCTACCTCTAGTCCCTGGATAACTTCTCCGAGATTTAATCCACTAGTGTTCGTTCCTCACTTAGGCGGAGCAACCTTTACAGCGGGTAGACTCTATTACAGAAAGTACCTTTCTTTCTAACTACCTCTCAGACTCAATTTAGGTTCCCTTCCTAAATTGACACTCAGATATATGAAAAGATTGCGAATTGAATTCAACTTATAAAATGTTAAATCCTTTACAAGGTTAAATCTATGAGTGATATTCTCTTCATTACAAATAGATTAAGACAGTGAGTGTTTGCTGATTGATTGATTTGGAATTTCTTGAAGCTGGGAGTATTAGAAGTAACTCAGCTTTTATCATAAAAAGCTAACTCAGCACATGATTTACCTTATAAACTATGTAATACTAAGCTTAATTCAGTTTCTCTTACTCTAAGCCGTAACTTAATTGATTACTCAGTGTTAACAAGGTCAAATAATAAGAAGAGCATACAAGCCACGCGAGACCCCCATGCGGATTGCATCCACCTGAAGCAGAGAGATATAACGATAAGGCTAGGAATGTTCCTACCAATCCGGGAGGTTTCCATCTATCCCGAGGGTAAAACCCCGTTGTTCATCCAGGTAGATTGGATCCGCCCCAAAGTAGGAAGAAACCAAGTCTTCCGTAATCTCAGAGGAACATGCAGGCGGTCACCAAGCTGAGTCGGCTTGTCCGCCTAGACCGAGCTCGATGCCTCGGAGCACAGAGTCCAATTAAGAGTCTAAGTCCGCAAAAGAGACATCAATAATTGGACTCCCAATTTAGATAAGCTTTATCTTATCAATAAGATAAAGATTCACTCAAGCTAGAACTCTGGTTTATTCACATTTTTTTATCAGACCAGAAGACGTTCATGGAGTATAGAAAGATCCTTTGGGTCACCACGCAAAGGTATGTATTCTAAATTCACTAAAAACTCCCTGCCTCCTCTCTTAAATCCGATCTAACTTAAGCATCGGAGAGGCTACGCCGATCACACGGCTAGTCCCCCATAGCGACAGTTTTATCTTGCAAGAACCATCAGACCACGTACAAGAGGAGTGTTAGGAGACAATTTCAGTCAGAGAATCAGCATGTGGAACCGTGTTCCAGGCCTAATTTAATATTGGTGCGGTGAGCGTGGACTGCATTTACTTGCTCAGGTGAGAATTACAGTTCACATGAACATTTGGAGAATTAGAGATTTCAATTCACATAGTCAAAATCAAATGGCTCGCGATGGAAGTAGCAATCCAACCCCGACCATGGGAATAACTTTCATGAGAGCGTCACCGCCTAAGACTGGTGAACGCCCCCAAGGTGATGAACCTTGTAGAGGAGACAACCCACTCCTCCAATTGCAACAGAAGTATAAAATAACCCCGGAGGAGATGGAAGCATATCAGAAATCAGTCGTACAAACATACATCTCATCCGGAGTAATGTATGGAGATTTGAGTAAAGTAGGTCTGGTCATATCCAGGCGTGACATAATACCGCCTCGAAATTTAATCGATGATTTTGACAGTGCATCACAGGGACATATGTAGCCTCACCTTTATGACATCACTCCGCCAGTTTTCACAACCGGCATCCCTCACGCTAATCCCCAAATTTCTTCCGTCACATTCTGGGCAGGCTCGGGTGCCATAACTACTTAGCCTATGGGGCAAAACCCATCGGCAGAACCCTTTGGGCAAAACCCAGTAGGATAGATAACTTAATTATCATTACTTCAGGGGCTGATATCTGCAAAGCAGGATGGTCACATTCCGCCTGGAGACATAGGGCCAACGTTGGCTGCCATTCAAGGGCTAGGAACAGGCAAGCAACTTGAACCGACCCCAAAAGCTAGAAATTTAAAAAGGCCTGTTGAGCTGGAAAGTGAAGAAGAAGATGACCCGGAATTTGAAAAGCCAAGAAGATTTTTGCAAAGTTGGCTATCCCTTATCAAGAGGCGACATCGAGAACCAATTTCCCACCATTTAAGAAAAACATCCTCGACTAGACCCTGCCAAGACTTGTCTACATACCTACCTTTGACAAATATACGAGAAAAGACGATCCCAATTATCACGCTACTGACTTCAAGAATCGAATGGAAATGGGGGGCCACAGAAGCATATATATGTCGATACTTCTCAGCCACGCTAGGTGGACCAACGGCTCAATGGTTCACCTCACTGCCTCCTAACTCCATACGAAGCTGGGACAAGCTTAGCGACGCATTCTGTAAGCATTTTTTAGGATCCGACCCAGCTAGGTTGGTAACAAGGAGTTTGCACAAAATTGTGCAGGGACCAGAAGAAAGTCTTTGTGATTATTACAACCGTTTCAATGAAACCTACTTGGAAGTACGAGACCTAGATTTCAGCACTGCCCAAGAGGCAATGCTAAAGGGAACGCGTAGTAGAGATCTGAGGAATGCGATCCTTACTAGACATCCTAAAAGCTAGCAACAAATGCTTGGCATGGCCAAGGACTTGATCCCAGCTAATGAAATAAATTTCAATCGAAGAAAAGAAGGTTGGTGCAAAGAAGCAAAGAGGGAGGATAGATAAAGATTTAATGATAGGAGGCGAAAAGGACTAGGCGAATCTAGTCGAGGAAGATATGGTGATCGTGAGGAAGACCGCCCCAGGCTGAATGCATCTTTGAGCCAGATACTAGTGGCTATCAAAAAGACCCTAGAAAAGAAAAACATTCGCTTTCCTAAAATCCTAGATGGAGTCTCCTTGGGTCGTGATTTGAACAAATACTGTGACTATCACAGAGCTAAGGGGCATCACATGGATGATTGCCGATCGTTGGCGGATATAGTACATGAGCTGATTAAGGCTGGTAAGTTTAGCCAGTTCATGAAAGGAATCACCAGGAGATATGAAAGGAAAGAGGGAAGTGAAGATGAGAGGAAAGAGGATTCGTATAAAAATTCTAGGGGCACAAAATGAGTTATCATGGTGATTGTAGGCGGACTAGAATTTGAGTCACCCAAAAAGAAGGCTAGAGGCTCTGATAGTAAGAAGAATAATGTCAATGGCGAGGCGGAAATCTTGAAACCATTTCAGAGAGATTCACTAGTGGAAAAGCAGCATGCCGATCCCATAGTAGTAGAGGCAATATTGGAAAACTTCACAGTAAGAAGAATCCTTTTGGATATAGGCAGCTCAGTGAACATCGTCACCAAAAGTATCATGGAGAAGTTGGGAGTGCACCACTCCCGAATTCGAGCCGGGGGCTCGCCACTCATTGGGATTAATAGCCAATCCATACAGTCTTTGGGCAAAGTTACGTTGGAGGTGGAAATGGTGACGCTTAAGCATAAGTTCCACGGGAAAGTGGAGTTTACCATCACCGACATCTCAGTGGGATTCAATGTCATATTGGGCAGGCCTTTCTAAACCAAAATTCGCATGCTCATCTCCCTTATGGTCTTGTTATTTCGCATACCAACTATGAAGGGGACTGCGGTAACAATTGGAAACCCTCAAGTAGCTCAGGAGGCATACCTAGCCTCGTTGCATAGAGAATCACTGCTGGTGGAAGAGGAATTGGAGGCAGAATGATCGGAGAAGATAGAGGTGGTTGAAGAGCTGGAGGAACTCAAAGTTGGCTCCAAATGGTCGCTTAAAATAGGGAAGAACCTCTGCAATGATCCAAAGGCATAAATAATTTGTGCCCTGACTGATCAACATGTTTTCTCATGGTTATCTGAGGACCTCATAGGAGTTAAACTTGAGGTCATGCAACATAAGCTAAACTTAAACTCAAATGCTAAGCCGGTCATTTAGAAGAAAAGGAAGCATGCACCTGAGAGACAGAGAGCCATTGAAGAAGAGGTAAGCAAACTCATGAAGGCTGGGCGGATAAGGGAGGTTCATTATACGACTTGGTTATCTAACGTGGTGCTGGTAAAAAAACCAAGCGAAGCTTATAGGATGTGCGTAGACTTCACCGACGTAAACAAAGCCACTCTGAAAGATGCTTACCCGCTCCCGAGTATGGATCAATTAGCGGATGCAATGGCAGGCTATGCAGTCTACTCATTATTAGACACAAAATGCGAATATAACTAAATACCCATGGATCTGGTTAACGAAGAAAAAACATTCTTCATAACCCATGAAGGCCCCTATTGTTATACGGTCATGCCTTTCGACCTGAAGAATGCAGGAGCGACTTATCAAAGGTTGATCAATGAGATGTTTAGAGACTAGATAGGAAAGTCAGTGGAAGTATACATGGATGATATGATAATCAAAAGCAGGAGTGAGGTGGAACATGAAGAGGACATCAAGAAAGTTTTTAAAGTGTTGCAAGAATACCGCCTAAAGCTTAATCCGGAAAATTGCACCTTTGGTGTAAAAGGTGGTAAATTTTTAGGGTTCATGATTTCCCAAAGAGGAATCGAGGCAAAGCCAGAGAAGATCGAGGCAATTCTGAAGATGGAACCACCTCGAACACTGAACGAAGTCCAACGACTGAACAGCAGAATTAATGCTTTAGGAAGATTCATATCCTTTTCGGCCAAGAGATGCATGCCGTTCTACAAGGTAATGAAAAAGGATAAAGACTTCAATTGGGATCAGCCTTGTCAAGAGGCATTCGAAGAACTAAAGAAGTTCTTAGAAAAACCTCCACTCCTCAGCACACCCTAGCCGGAAGACACGCTTTACATGTATTTAGTTACCATTGACGAGGCGGTCGGGACAGTACTTGTTCAAGAGGAAGGGCAGGATCAATTCTCGATATACTACACAAGCAAAGTGCTGAGAAATGCTGAGCTCAGATACCCTCAGATTGAAAAACTCGCCTTGGCCTTAATCTCCGCCTCCACTCGGTTGAGACCCTACTTCCAGGCCCACACAATTGTAGTAAGGACCAGCTTCCCATTGAAAAAGGTTCTACAACGGCCTGAGATGTCAGGGAGGTTGGCTGAGTGGGCTATCCGATTAGGGAGTTTGACATAAGATTTAAAAGCAGGAGCGCTATGAAAGCGCAAATTCTGGTAGACTTTGTAGTAGAATTCGCAGGGCTAGATCCCACCAAGGAAATCAAGACAAAAGAATGGGAAATCCTGGTAGATGGAGCATCATCTCATGAAGGAGCTAGAGTTGGCAAGTGTGAGCGGACGACACAGAGCGGTGGGCCGAGAGCGCGCGATTTCATAGGCGCGGTCCACCGGGGTGTTTGAAAACAGAAGAAGGAAAATCACCGGGTCTGGGACCCGAAAAAAAGGTTTGAAAGAGAGAATGGCGAAAACGTTTAAGATCGGTTCGAACCCGAATCCGCCATCTCTCAGTGTGGAGTCGCCACCTGGATTAGCTCTTTCCAGGAATTAGAGTCCTGTGAGGCTTAACGTCCGGGGGACG
>CATIWQ010312000.1:0-27134 GCA_949673415.1 Euphorbia schlechtendalii
GTAATAAATAGGAAAACTAAAGTATTCTATACTAAATAAGAAAACTAAAGTAATTCTGTGGCTTTCCAATTCAAAGCTACATAGGAAAAAGGCAGTAGAGTTTTAAGAGGTGAAAATATAAATAAAAAAACCCTAAAACTATTTCTTAACTGCCATTATGCGCTTTTGGCGCCTTATATGCACATTGCGCCTAGCGCCTCACATACAAAGGCGCACGCCTTTGTCACATGCACCGCCTAAAGGGCTAGGAGGCGCCAGCCTCCTCGCCCAGTGCGCCTAGCGCCTAAGGCGCTCCTGAGGCGCGCCTTTGACTACACTGCTAACATCTAATTTAGTAGTTTGAAATAAACATAAATTGAAGGTAGGAACAAGATGAAATCAAAGTTGCTGAGTAATCTCTTAGTTATTAGTTTCAAGACTAACATCTAATTTAGTAGTTTGAAATAAACATAACCTAAATCATCATCAGTCATTACTGTAGTTAACTATGAAGCCGAGACACTTCTCAGGGGTCAACTTATGTTTTGGACACTTTGGGGACATAACTGGGATACACGGTGGCACAAAATCTAGAGTATTTTAGTAGATTATATTAAATTGGAGGGGTTATTTTGTGATTAAACAAAATTGAAAAATTAAAACACTAAATCCATGATACCACCGATTACAATCTACTCTACAAAATCTCAACTACTCAACAAAATCAGATTCAAATTTAATTTTTTTTAATTGTTAGAGTTGGATTTAATACTTAGTAATTTTAATAATATGGAATTGTTAATGAAATTTTATTGAATAAATGTTATATATGGTTTACATATTTTTTATGTATCTTAAATTTTCAAAATTTTCGTGTCCCCACTGTGTCCGTATCTCAATATTTTTGGAAAATGTTGTATTTCGAGATTGTGCCTGTGCTTCATAGATTTTTAGATATGTCGTATGGTTTTACAGAGTCAGGGCCATAAAATATTTCAACTGATGTAACTTCAGCTTTATCCTATCGGCTGATGAAGACTAATAAATAAACATTTTTTATTTTAGTCAATTAAGTGCTGGTTGTGTATTCTTGCTAAACAGACTTTTTTAAGGTATAACTGGGTGTCTTTTTTCATTGTACGTATCATTTCAATATTTCTAAAATCAGGGCATTATTTCCGATTTCCTTGTATAGTTTTCTCGATTAATTTAATTATTAAAGTGGATTACAATGATTATGTAAACAGTTCTTGAAAGTCCTGTATAAGTTTTAAATTTTAATCATGTAATGCTTGTTCAGCTATTAAAATTGTTAAATTTAACTAATTAAGACAGGTTGTTCAATTTCAACTTGTATGGTACAATTTTTTATCAAGTCTCACTCCTAGAAAAGATAAGTGGAAGTCTTAATTCTGTAAACCTAACCTCATTTCTCTACTGCAAACTTCTCTCATTGTTCTTTTTGAGTGATCACCATAGTTTTCACCCATTCTGGCCATCATATAGACCTGAAAATGCACAAGCCCCAAGGTGTACTAGTTTTAGAGGAATGAGTTTGCATACACATTCTTTAGAGAAAAAATGTTAATCTCCACCCTAAGTAATTTAAATGAATAAATTTTTTTATACTTTAATGGTAGATCCCTCAATACTGTCCACTTTGTCCTGGACACACTGAAAAGTTGCTGCCCCATTTTAATTTTTCGTTGGTTAATGTTTGATACCAAATGTGAAGCAAGCTTTTCACTTGAACGCTTTCCATTGAATTGATTTTCATCATGTGTGCTTCATTCTACCAGACTTCACCTGAACTCTTCATTCTGTTGATCAGAACTGGCTTTGAGGAGGACAAAAATTTCCATGTTGTTCTGAATTCTGTATTAGCTGGACGCTATCATGTTACCGAGTATCTTGGATCAGCTGCTTTCAGTAAGGCTATCCAGGCCCATGACCTGCATACTGGCATGGATGTATGCGTGAAAATCATAAAAAACAACAAGGACTTCTTCGATCAGAGTCTTGACGAGATAAAGCTTCTAAAGTATGTTAACAAGCATGATCCTGCTGATAAGTACCACCTTCTCAGATTGTATGATTACTTCTACTACAGAGTAAGTGGTAGCATGCTTTTCTTTTCTTTTCTGATCTTCTTTTCTGTGAAGTTTTTAGCAAGGCTACTGACTGTATTCATAAATTACCCTTGTAGGTGTTGTAACTTGTAACTACTTATATTAGGTCACTGTTTCTGTTGTTTGATCAGTCGTAGGTCCTTACTTTTTAAGTTTGTAGTCCTTATGTTTTACCTCTTGCATGGCCCTGCAAAGTGGGGTATCATTTGATAAAGTTGATGGTTTGTCATCATCGATTTGGTTCTACCTTTGTGTGTAATTGTGTATATGACCTGACTTTATAAGATATGAATGTCACTTTATCTATTATCTTCCAAAAGGAAATACTTATTATTTCTACCTAATTTTGTAAGATACATGTGGTACCAGCTGTTGACATTAACTGATAAGAATATCCTTTAGAAATGTTATAGCTTGCTTTTATGTAGTTATGAACTGAAGCATATTCTAGCATCGTAGAAATAGTAAATAATTTAATCTTATGGCTTACTTATGGTGGATTGGAAACATCATCTAGGTTACTTATTGTGAATGTAACCACTTTTTTCAAACTGTTATAAAATATTCAAGACCGAGGACAGAGCCCTATAGGAAGTGAATTTTTTATGAGATTCAAATATAACAATTAACAAGGTTAAGTAATGATATTAACATTGACATTAAAGTGTATTTATATGCAGGAGCATTTGCTAATTGTTTGTGAGTTGCTCAAGGCAAATTTATACGAGTTCCATAAGTTCAATAGAGAATCAGGAGGAGAGGTTTACTTTACAATGCCAAGATTGCAGGTTTGTGGTGTGACATTTTCTTTATCAAATGGTTGTATATTTCACTTGCACTGACATAGTACTCTTTTAATTTCTTATATGCAGTCAATTACCATCCAATGCTTGGAAGCTCTACAATTTTTGCATAGCCTTGGTCTCATACACTGTGATTTAAAGCCTGAGAATATATTAGTTAAAAGCTACAGCAGATGCGAGGTAAAAGTCATTGATCTGGGGAGCAGCTGTTTTGAGACTGATCATCTCTGCTCTTATGTTCAATCGAGATCCTACCGTGCTCCAGAGGTTATTTTAGGACTTCCATATGATAAGAAGATCGATGTTTGGTCACTTGGCTGCATCTTGGCAGAACTTTGTACAGGCAATGTAAGTTCTGTTTTTTTACTATTATTTATCGTATTTGTTTATCGTCAGCATATCATAATTTAGTTTTAGCAAGTTGGAGACCTTGTCATATATGCAAGCAGGACTTGGTTCTACGCATTTTTATTTCTTTCTGTGCTTTATCCTCCTGCATTGTTTCTTTTGTTTATTTCTGTATTCTTTGTTTGTTTAAGACTGAGTGCTATGCAGTTATATTTACTTGGCTGATATTGTCATGATTTGGCTGGACATTTCTACTATTAAACTCACCCCCTCTTGAATACTTTGGTATAGTAAAAGTTGTTCTCACTTGTGGTTTTTATAAATTGATGATTAAGGTTTGTGATTGTTTAACAAGGGTTTTGACGTTTATTCATTTTGTCACTCTTGAATTTTGAGATGCCTAAAGGAATTGGTGGCTGCAACATTGACTTAGCTGTTAGATATATGAAATCTGTAGTTTAGTAATTCCTGTTTTGTTAGCTGGAATCCAAGTTATGGGGTTTTGGAGGTATAGAAAACTAACTTCTCAGTGCAGTGATTAAATGATTAAAATTCAGATAGAGGTATAACGAAATGATGGTTGAAGTGTTTCCAAAAATTAGCTGCTGAAGTGATGGCCTTTAAAAATTGTGGAGGATAAGGACAGGATATGCTGTTGTAGATCACACAACCTAGATTTTGTGAATTTTCTTTACATTCTGAAGTAATCATTGTGTTATTTGTAGAGATTTTGATTTATACCAGTGAAAAATAAATACAAATTAGAACATTCCAGAGATAGAACTAATGGGATCTGGCAACTGAGATCATGTTTTTGGTACCTAGAGCAAATTGAAGGGTATTGATAAGTACTGAGTATGAGGCAAGTTCTTGTCTCTGGGAAGAGGTGGTTTTTAGCATTTCCTGCAAAGCTACACCATGCAGATGAGGGAATAGGAGTGGTTTTCTTCCAAAATGTGAACAGTGATGATTTTCCTTGTAAATAAAACAAATGGTAATTGTTAACATGTATCACTTTTTCTTGAAGTACACAAAAGATGATATGGAGAAAAAAATATTGGATATTCAACAAAAGATGCTTTTGCTATAGACCTAGTGACTATCGTTGTTTAGTTGAATCTTAGGTTATCATATTGAAGTATTGAACAGATTGGAGAGGAAATTGCGATGCCAGCTCGACTCCTAGGGTTTATAAAAGGCTTTTTTCGTTTATTGAGAATTTTCCTTAGGTATCTTGATATGATAAGATACTGATTTTCTACAAGCTTAGAGGAATAAAAGGAGGTTATTTTTTTGTTTCATGATGTGGTACTGTCTTGTTTGTTGCTTAGTAGTAGTAGATTTAATGATATTGGGCATATTCGCATCTCCAATTGATGCTTTGACGGATTTAGAAATATAGTTTCTTGCATTAATTATGAAAGGCCTAATGCATCTGCTGCCCCCCTAAACTTTCAAAGTGAGCTATAGCTCCCTCAACTTTCAAAGAGTGCACAACTTTGCTCTCTGAATATTGGAGAGAGAAAATCATTAGAAGGCATTTGAAAAGTCGAACCCAACTAGAAGCTGACACATGGTTTTAGGGGCAAAGTTTGTGCACTCTTTTGAAAGCTGAAGAGATATGAGGTCGCTTTGAGAGTTCAAGGGTGGTAGGTTTTTTGGGACAAGTTCGGTGTAGCTACTGATGCATTATAATTGGTGATATTTATCATGGATTTAAGTTACTTGTATCACTATTCTTTTTTCGTTGTACCTTACCTCTGTGAGATTAGTGCTTGGGTTTGGGTGTTGCACCAGAGTAGACACTATGATCCCTTTGGGGCTTAATGTGACTTGTGCCTTAAATTATACTCAATAATTCTCATACGAGCTATGCAAAAAAAATCACTCGCAATATTCTGATCCTCGTTGGATTTGATTTTAATGGAACTTGTGTTTTAGGTACTCTTCCAAAATGATTCGCCAGCAACATTACTGGCACGAGTTATCGGAATTATAGGCCCCATTGATCAAGTTATGCTTGCTAAAGGACGTGATACCTACAAGTATTTCACCAAAAATCATATGCTCTACGAAAGGAACCAGGTAACATTTATTTTCATCTTTATTCTTTACTTATTAGTTTTTTTTCGTTCTGCTCAACTTATATTGCGTAATGAACTCACTATAATGCTAACTGGGTTATTCGCCAACTCTCTGGTCATAAATTGCAAGTGCATGTTTCGTTGTGCCATAACCTTAAAAGTATAGAGTAATGTTTGAATCAAGTATCAAAATATAGTTTAATATCAAAAATTAAATCTTTATTATCAAGTTACAGGCACACTAGATCTCATTCAATTATCAAAAGTCAAAACATACATCTCCCTTAAGTAGCTTTTTGTTGCAAGAATTTATTCGATTTTCTTTCATTACATTATGGTTCCATATTTTTTCCTCAAATTTCGTTGCGTTTGACGTGTATACGTACCATTCACTCTCGGGCGTGTCCATATACATGTCTGAAATTATCGTTATTCATGATTTTCAGGAAACCAACAGACTAGAATACCTAATTCCGAAAAAGACATCATTGAGACATCGACTGCCAATGGGGGATCAAGGCTTCATTGACTTTGTCGCCCATTTGCTTGAAGTCAACCCCAAAAAACGGCCTTCTGCATCACAAGCTCTGAACCACCCTTGGCTATCGCACCCTTACGAACCAATCTCAGCGTAAACTCATTCACGAATTCTCATTGGCCGAAACAATATGCTGCAAAGAAAATCCGGTATTCGCCACAACCATCATTATAAAATTGATGTCAAAATATTTTTTTGCTCCCTTTTGACAGAACTGGATGCTTTGAAAGGTTTGTTTAGTTTGATGGTGAAATTCGCCTTTTTAACCCAGTTTACCAAGTTGTATTCTAAATCTGTATGGTTAAGAATGTAATTTTTGCACGAATTGGTGGAAAACTTGTGTAAGCAAATAGCTGTAGATAGCTTTGTTATAAAAAAAAGGATAAAAATGTCTTACTACTGGCCCTATCGTTGAGAAGTTTGTTTGTTTCCACAAAATTAGTGATGGTGTATTAAATTAATTCATGATTACTGATGTTTTCATGTTTTTAGCTTTGGTTTTTTTTTAACATGTCATTGTTCAGGTTTTTAGGACTTCTAGTTGCTAGTGAAAACGATGTGTTTTCGGGTGAATCTTTTGCAATGCTATCGCCATTGTTTTCTACAAAGAAAACAAATGTAATGAATCTAAGATTGTTTTGTCTAATATTAAAAGACACCAAAAATAGATCAGTAATGAAATTGTACAAACTTGATTTGTTTTTCCACCTTTGGGGGTTGAATTATGTTTTCTTTGGAATTGGACTCTTCTATGTAATTACTCTAATTTTGTTGTAATTCTTATTACCACAAATGCTGCTGGTATATGGTATGAATATGGAGCTAGAGAGGGAATCATTAAATGAGATATAAAGCTATTTGATATAAATGATTAGTTTTACATTTTAATAGTATATCATTATAAGTAGTTAAAGCTATTTAATATAACTTTATTTACTAATGTCAATTCATTGCTTTCCGTTTTTTAAATTTAAAATTATGGTTTAGTTGTGTATTTGAGGCAATAATGCAATTACAAGTTTATGGGTACCTAAAAAGATATGATTCTGGTAATAAAGGGGGGTTAATTTGATGATATCGTAAAAAATGGATTTGATTCTTTGACTTGTGGATTCGCAAAAAAAAAAAAAAAACACTTTTCTTTTTGGAATTTAAAGATAAGTTTAATCCTTCACATGGGTTGTTTCATGAGCCATCACTATTCAACTTTTAAATAAATTTGGAAGAAAAGATGCCTAAATTAAGAGGGGACCAACACCTCAATTGATGATTAGGGTTTGCTGGTCCAACTTTTTTTTCCATTTGATTTAATTGTATATTCTGTAGTGAACTACATGTGAAGTATAAACTTAACACAAACAAAATAATGATTCTTCCAAATTGATTAGAAAAAAAGGGTCTAGTTTCTATCAAATTAGTAAAAGTACTCTTTTTACCTTTTAAAGATAACAATGACAACCTCATATTTATTATGTTTCACGCAAAATTAAATTAATTATGTGGTGCAATTTAATTAAGTTCATCAATTTATGAAATATTTTATACGAATTTAATGCAAAAATGTATCATTTATTTAAAGCGTTACTTAAATAATATAAAGATAAAAAGGGACCAAATCCCTGCCATTTAGATCTTTCCTTGCAAATTATTTGTCAACTCAAAGAAGCTTTATTTTTAACATATATAATTGAGTTTCTTTTTGTTTTTAAAAAATAAGCATTCCATCTTTGTTATCTTTATTGTTTTTGGAGACTGGAGTTACCATTATTACTTCTTTTTGTCCACTTTTTGTTTCCAATAGCTCCTCACAACGAAACCCACAAAATGTGTATTTTCTCCCTTAGAAAAAGTAACCTTTTGTCTTAAATTACAATTCCATTCCGTTCGGTTAAATATATATTTTGTTCTCTTGAATAACAAATCAATTTAATTTAATTCAACTTTTAAAAATTCAAAAGAACATGATTTTAATTTAATTTCATACAGTTATAAATTTGCATTGAATTCAATACAATATAATAACTAAAAAAAGAAATATTTTTATTATCTTTTATTATTATATATCAATCAGAGGATCCTTTATATATATATATATATATATATATATATATATATATATATATATATATATATATATATATATTCTAAATTTTGAAAATAATATTAACCCTGTTTATTAATTATGTCATATTTTTATTTAGATTAATTTTATTGCTTAACTCCGCTTCTAAGTCAATGATCAATGCCAAATTAGAATTTATTTATTTTATGTAATTAGGATTAATTAATTAATTTAATTTGTTTTCAAGTCACTGTGTTTGTCTTTCATGAAATGTTATTTGGTACAGAAAAATAGATGATAGAGTCACATGGAAACTAAAGATTAATTTATTAACTTTTTTTTAACATTTTCTTTCACAAAAAGTTAATATTATAAATTGTAATAATAATATACAGACATTACAGCCAAAAAGTTAAAGAGAAAAGAGATGAAAAGTAAAAATTATCAATCCACGCTCCATATTTTTGTTAATTTACTTAATTTTGTTTTATTTTATTTTATTTTTTATATATATATTTCTCCCTCAATTAAGACATTATTTAAAAGTGTTAATCAAAAGGTTCACTTTCCAATTAAAAGCATTTAAAGAGCCCAAATTACAAATTTAGACCTACTATATGTATAATTGGAATATCAAATTATTTATTTTTTATACTTAAATTAGGTTTTTTTAGTATTATGAATATAGATAGCTTCAAGTGCCATAAAATTTCGTGTGTGATGAAATGTTTAATAAACGACAAACATATTCGAATAAAAAGTTGATACATTATTTTGGAAAAGATGTATGCTTTTTTGTTTTATATAATTACAACAATTATTTTGAGAAAAGAAAATAATTTTGAATGATATATTTTGTTGAAAAATAATTTGGGTTCATTCAAAATCAAAATATAAATAGTTTATCTAAAACTATGTTTTTTTTTATCAATAAAACTCATTTATTAATTGGAGAAAATAACTAATTGAAAGACAACATTTATAATCTCATTGTTTTGATTTTGTACATCATGAGATTTGTCCAATCATACGAGTAAAATGTGTAGTTTTTTTTATGGTATTCTGTACATTATAAGATTTTTTTATATATAAACAAGAAGTAACTTCATTAAATTATCATTAATATATTCAGATATTTATGGCTCTATGAATTCTGCATATATTTCTTGATAATCTATTCTAATGTCGTAGGGTTGAATTCGAACCCAAATTACCGGAAATTTTGTTATGCTCTCATCCCGATCCATCTCGAGTGAATTGACAGAATTCAATTGTTTCTTTTATAGAATTGATGTAGGTGTATGTTTAGATGGTATAAAATGGTGATTAGATACTTTAAGATTGAGTAATGTCAATTTTATAGAAAATTATACTGTAATCGAGACCATTGATGCGAAAATTAATCATTCAACACACATTTTAAAATATGTGTAGGTAAAAATAAAAATATTAAAATTTATTACACATATTAAAATATGAGTTGAGAAATAATTTTTCAAGTGTACTATAATATTATAAGAATTGAATTTAATGAAAACTCAAATCCAGCCGCGAATAGCTCTATTTTTAAACAATCATACACAGCAACATCACTTTTCAACTTTTTCCACTTTCCATCAACTATAATCAACATTTATTTTCTATCACATTTTTCATTTTACATAATCATCTCATCAACACCTCCATTTTTATGGATTAATTAACATGATATCATACTATTTTATTTAAACTATTGTCAACTCGTTTTTATTAATTTAATAATAAAGTAGGCAAATTTAATCATTTTATTTAAAATATAATCAAATTGATTTTTTTTAATTATATAGAAAATATAACGTAATTATGCTGCAAATAATATCACAGTCATATCTAAATATTCTGACGTTAAATGGTTGTCTATAAATATTGTTAGAAATAACTAGTCCATCCATGATTAAGTTAATCAGGTTAAGGATCTGATCCAATTTGAGTGATTAGACTTAATCGGAGAATATATAAATTTTAGGGTCTAATTATGATTATTAGGACTTAAACGTAAATATTTTTCTCCATACATATTAAACATGATATTTACCATTTTTCCCTATAAATATGTTTGTTTGGAATGAATTTGAGGTTGATAATTTCTATCTCACAAATTCTTTCTAACGATGGAAAAATCTCATAAATCTATGTTATTAGCAGTGTTTTAAAAATCGGTCCTAGGCGGGATTTTTAAGAACACCGCCGCGATTTTGTAAAATCGGGTGGTGTTAGGCGGAGGATCGATTTTTCAGCCCCTAGGCAGTCCTAGGCGGCCTAGGCGCCGATTTTTTTAATTAAAAAAATTAATATTTTAATAAAAAAAATAACATAAAAAAATAGTGTTTTAAAAATCGGGGCCTAGGCGACGCCCAGGAGCCGCCTAGGCAGGATTTTTAGGAACACCGCTGCGATTTTTTATTATTTTATGTTTTTTTATGTTATTATATATTAAACTGAGTTATTAATATTATCATTTTATTGTATTAGACTATTAGTATTTATATTATAATAATTATTATGTATTATTAAATATTAAAATAATAAAAAAATTGAATCCGCCTAGGCACTACCTAGTCCCCGCCTACACCTAGCTCCCGCCTAGCACCTAGCGCTTTTTAAAACATTGGTTATTAGTCTTCTAATGTTGTAAAAGTAGTAATGGACTAATAGTTATGATTTGACATTACGCGTCAACTTGAGTTTTTGGGTCAAACGGTTCCATAACATGGTATTATAGCAGCTTAGACATATAGTTTGAGAGTTCAAATCCTCGCAGTCTCATGTGGCTAAATGTTGGGAATAATATAAGAGCTAAAATTGGAACTTATCAGTAAGCTTTCGGCCTAAAAGTGTTGGACATGTGGAGAATCCTACATTGAAAATCAAAAGATTAAAGAGTAATATACAAGTGAAGTAAACTGGATCCTAACACAAGGCGATTGGTTTTGTGTTAGATGTGATCAATCCCACTTGTTTGCTCCCTCAAGCTATCAAGTCCAACTCTCTCAAGACTCACGGTTTCTCTACATGGTATCAAAGAAGAATAAGATACGTGATAAAGATTGTGAAGGTGGTGTTGAATGTATTAACCTAAAACCAACAAAGAAGAAATTTACAAGCTAAACTTGTCGAAAAATTAAATTTTCCTAAAGAAATTCACAAACCGCACTTGCTAGAAAATAAGATTTTCCTAAGGAATTATCAAGATAAAACTTGAAGGATTTAATCCCAACAATTCTCAAGCTAAACTTGAAGGTTTGTAAATCTAAATTGTGAGAAAATTCAAAATTCAATATTAATAAAAGATTAAAAGTTATGATTACAAAAAAAAGAAAGAATCTATTTATTGTCTTCTCTCTATTATTAAATAGGAATAAAAAGCTAATAAAAAAATAAAAATACTAATCTAATAAGGAATTAAATAATAATAATACCAATAAGACATAGTCTGAATGGTACATCCACAAAGTGGGTGGAGTGATCAGGGTTCGAATCATGGCACCTACAATTACTTCAAAAAAATATTAAAATTTAATCCTAACTTAATAAGAAATAAAAGTCTAATATAGAAAGAAATGACTAAAAAAATAGTTTTCTTGAATATGAATTTTTTTCAAGAATAAATGTCCCCATCATTCTTCCTTTCTTTCAAAAGAGTTAGACTCCAACAAACATGCAGGATATGAAAGTTGAATATGGGTAGGTGGAAACCCAACAATTTAGCAGACAAATATATGATCTCGTGGACGATTGTTTCGATGAATGTATGAGCGGATGAATATTGAGTGGATGAATGCTTAATCAGGCGACCGATCATGTGGTCGGATGTATGAGTGGATGGTCAACCATGCAGGCACTCACATGAATGGGCATCCTTCTGTGTGGGTGACATTCGCTCCAACAATATTTGCATAATGCTTGATATTTCTTTATATTCAACACGTAGGATTTTCTTAGCCGGTACTTATCAGGTCGATCATTCTCAAGATGACAATTGTAATGCATATTGCTAGATGTCGTTACTGCCCTTGCACTTGCCATTTTGATTGGCCTCTTATCCAGTATCTTAATGAATTTGAAAGAGTCAAACTTCCTTGGTCGAGGTTTGCCTCTTAACCATTCTTTCATACGAGTTGGCATTTGTATTAAGTGTCTGTTGTTCGACCATTCCTATCATTGGGTCATCCCTCGAGCTGATAGTTTTCTTCTTGGCACATTAACCTTCGAAGGTACTTCAGAGGATGATGTAGGATCAATAACTATACGGTCAGCGGTTCATCAATCAATTTTTATGTTTGCACTAGTTGGATTTGTGCCGGTTATGGTTGTGCTGGCTCAACATCCAAGGAGATATCATCATCACACACTTTTAAAAAAATGACCTCAAGTTGCTTATTGAATCGAGGAGTAACTTTGCGGTCTATTGGTGAAAAGAGATTTTTGCATCATTCTCTCTTCCTTCCAAAGAACTTTTCCTACAGCATGGTCTGGCATTGGAGTAGATTAATTCATCATTCATCATCCCTTTCGAAGAAACATATCCTTAGAACATTGTTCCACTTTTTCAATAACTCCTAAAAAGTATACTAGTGTCATTTTGTAAGAGACAAGCAAGAGTATCGAATCCCACAATGAGCTCTTTATGTTCAGTTTGTACTTATCATGATAAATGGGCTAATGATAAAATAACAATGATTACTTGAAAAGGAAATTTGGTTGAGTGTTAAAGACTTGCAATATTAAATAAATCATAATAAAAGGTTGATTAAGTCAACAAATAAAAGGCTCAAGCTCAGTCTACCCAAAGAACAATCTATGACAATCTTTCCTAGCTTACAGTACAAGTCCTTGCTCAACAATCCAACTCCAAGGTCTCTTAATCTTAACTCCCTAAACTGCCCACTAAGCTAGTTTAGTTTCTTACTAAGCTAAACATACTTCACCTCTTAGTCCTTCATATGAATAACAAAGTAGCATTAAGATCAATTAAGCATCCATAAACATGAAACCCAAGGCATACAAGCATTTATCTTTCGATATCATGTAATGTATGCATGTGAAGGTCTTCAATGATAATTAGATCACCTTTCGGTCCTTACTAACTAACACTAAGTGTGAGCACAGGATTTTGTACCAGCTCGTGCGTTCAATAATGATGGCTTTTCGGGATTTTATCCTTCAATCACACAATTTTCGAGTATCCAGATGTATCCGAATAGGAATCCTCCTCGTCTCTGAATTCAAAAGGACATTTTCAATAAAATTATTTAATTTTATTCTTTTAATTCAGAAATTAATTAAAAAATATGAAAATACATAAAAAAATTCAAAAAAACCCGAGGGAAACTGAATCCCGGGCCTGAGCCATGCCTCACCAAAAAATGGACTTTAGCGAGGCAAGCCTCGCCAAACACCTTAGCGAGGAAGGCCTCGCTAAACTCCTTGGCAAGGCAGCCTTGCCAAGTTTAGCGAGGCTACCCTAGCCCAACTCCTTGGCAAGGGCATGCCTCGCCAAGGACTTTGCGAGGCAAGCCTTGCCAAAGTGTTTGGTGAGGCCTCGCCACCTCGTCAAAGTCTTTAGCGAACTCGCCAAGGACTTTGGCGAGCTCGCCAATGACACGGTGAGGAGCCTCGCTGAACTTTTCTCCTGCGAGACCCCTCGCCGGAAAAACTTACCATTTTTGAATTTTCAGGGTTTCTCTTATAAATAGTCGGGTCTTTTTCAATAATCGGGGGCTTGGAAAATTTTCAGACAAAATATAGCTTTTAGAACTGCTTCAATTTCCAAGAACTAGACGAACATTTTTGGACTTTTACAACATTTTTACCTAAACTAAAGGACGAGGAGGATTTTCAAAGGCCGATCGGATATCTTTGAAGTGGATTCATTCCGTAAGGGTAAGCCTTTGAGTTCCTAAAATTGCAATTTCCGTGCTTTCGGTGTTCTTCTTCTTCTTCTTCTGATTTCATTTCTAAACCTAGGATTTTCATCATTTTTATTTTTATTTTGTTCAAATGTTGTAATTCTTCTTCATCTATTTTTCTTTATTAAAAGGAGATGTATGTTAGAACACCCCCATGAAGGGAATAAAATATATTCTCGGATAACGGCCCTCACCAATTTACCATGAGATCAATTTCATTAATTAAAATGAGCAACCAACGTGTTAATTAAACTAATTGTTTTATTTAAATAACGAACTATTATCGTGATTGATTTTCATTTTTTTAGGCCGTACGGGCCTCGTTAAATCCAAAATCGAGCATATGTGATATCCCCTATGCTAACCTTTGTGGATACAGGTAGATTAGGATTAGATGTATGTTTAGGATTTTAATTTTCCTTCGGGTATCACAATTTCATTTTTTTGGCAAATGTAATTAATAGGGTAGCGGGCGGTTGAATCCCCCGATTTTTGGAAGCCTTGTAATCTTTATTTTTCGCATTTACTTATTGCTTCTTGGATGGTTTATTATTTCTCCATGTGGATGATTTATTATTTTTCCATACTTGAATCATGCATTTAAAATAAAAAACGACCTAAGTGCGAATATGCACAACTAAGAGAATACGGTTTTCTGTAAATGTAATATAATGTGATCCAATAAGAAATAAGCAACTTATCCCGGACCCGAATCTCTGTGTCTTAGTGGGCCGTCCCCCGGACGTTAAGCCTCACAGGACTCTAATTCCTAGAAAGAGCTAATCCAGGTGGCAACTCCACACTAAGAGATGAAGGATTCGGGTTTGAACCGATCTAAAAATGTTTTTGCTCTCTCTTTTCAAACATTTTTTCTGGGTTCTCGACCCGGTGCACCTTTTTCAAACACCCCGATGGACCGTGCCTTTCATTCTGCGCACTCTCGGCCATTCGCTCCGTGTCACCCGCTCACAGTGGCGACTCCGCTGGGGATTTTTTCTAAAAACTTGTTTTTTTCAAAGGTTTTAGATTTTGGATAAGTGCCGAAAATTATTGATCACATTATTCCGTTTTCTCTTAATTTTGACATATTCATAATAACGTATTGCAGTAGAAGGGATTAGGCCACAATTCTAAGGTACTCCTATTACCACGAAGTTTTCTCTTGTACTAATCTGCCTCCCTAAGAAAAGATAGTACTTGAGTGAGTGGAGAACTTGTTGCTATATCGCATGTACCTCCCTCGTTAGAACCTATTTAGGGAGAGGCTTGGAGTGTATTTCAGTGCAACAATAACCTTCTACATTAGCAACCCATTTATAAACCCTCATGTAAATAAGCCATAGGCATTTTCCCTAGGGTGTTACCTAAACACGGGATGATGCATTATAATTTCCTGCAGGTGCACTCCTTAGTATCCTCACGGTACTAAGATGAACCAAACTTAGGATGGAGACTGGCCAAAAAACCTATGCGCGGGAGTTGTATGGTTGGAAAACGATATTGTGTGCTATGTTCTAAGTGTTTACCGCTTTCCAATTCATCATGCATTGTACAAATGTTCCATGCTAACCACGAATCTTAGTGCAGACACTTGAACGCACACACTCATAATATTAAACATGATCTGATGTCCTTCATGCTTAGGACTTAGTTGACACTTGAGATCGTGTCACCTTAGGATAACATGAAACCAACTAGAATCATATAGCATAATTTAACCCAAGTTTTAGCATGATATCCACATGATGTCTTACTCTTAAGACAAACCTACCCAAATCTTTGTATGATGCTCATTTGGCATCCAATCATGAACACAAACCATATTTAAGGATATCCCAGTTGATTTCCTAACCTAACCCCACGTGGGGCAAACTTACCTCAAAAACCTTACTATTCACCTGAAATACTCATGCATCACTACATACCTTTTGTGATGATGTCCACTGACATCAAAGACCTTGTCCCAATGGGGCAAAAGAACCAAAACATTCATCTATATGCTGCATATGGTAGTTATATCCATACATTTTTGGATCACTTTTAGTTAGGGTACGTCACACTAGTCACCCAAAAAACAAAGAGAACTAACATTAGTTCTCGAACTTTTGGCTTATCACCACACGGGTAGTTAGGTCACTTCATTACATCACTACCTTAAGCACTATCCCAAGGATAGAGTAAAGATCTCTATACCAATGGACCTTTATTTATCGCATGGACTAACGACTCTGCTCTATTTTTTCCCATCATGGCACACTAACTCTTTTTGTTCGCTGCCATAACATTAAACATTTCATGCACCCATCACGCACCATTGCATTACATGCATTCCCTAACAATCTCCGTGTGTATCTCAGCTAGGAAAAAGCTAGTTTACCAGAAGGCTTGGAACAGGGCTTCTCGTCGATTGATCTGTCTTTCTCTAACCACGACTCACCAAGAAGGAGTTTCGTACACTGAATCTAGCTTAGATTCGGAATAAAACACTCCACGTAGCTTTTGTAACATGGCCCATCAACAAGAAGAGAATGTAACCAATGATCAGGCTCTCGGGGTAGGTCAGAACCTACAAGCTAACCAATCATCGGTGAGCACCGAGATTGCTACTGCAATGAATGCCTTAGCCAATAGCGATCAGTTTGCGTCAATCCTCAATCGCCATACCAAGACTGGGTAGCCCGAGCAGAGGGCGAACGATGTAGTACCGAGCTTGAATATCGGTGTTACAAATCTACCAGGGGGGCTGCCATCTTCCGCTATTGTATTTCCAAGTTTGGGGATAGTCGCCCCTACATTCTATCAGTTCGGTTTAGGGCAAGGCTAGCCTCAGATTGGCCAGACAGTGCATGAATTCTCTTCTTAGCCATAGATTGGTGGTCAGTTCTTCTCAAGGCATTCGAGATACATTCCATTTGCACCCAGGGTGATGGGACCGCCAGAAATCAGGCCCTCTTCTAGCTAGATTCTCTTTATTCAAGAGGCGGCTCAACCAACGATGCCTAGCTGGGGTGGATCTTCTCAGGTGTTTCAAGGGAAGGGATAGTACAACCTTAAGACTCAGTATGGAGGCTTCTCGGGGACTCCAAATAGCATCCTCCAATAGCCTGGGATGGCTGAGTTATGGAAGCAATTTTTGGCTATGGCACAAAAGTAGATGAATGCTATCCCAGTACAGCCAATCGTGGGGGATGAGGATACTTTGCCTCCAACCTTTGCTATGCCCCAGTTCGAGAAGTACACGGGCAATACAGATCCTCGTGTGTATATTGTGCATTATTAAAATGTGACGAGGGCCTTAAGGATCAGTGATCGTATGATGGCCTAACTGTTCATCGTTACATTGGGAAGTCTTGTAAATGAGTGGTACAGTCATTTACCGATGGACATAGCTTATGACTGGGGACGTCTGTCCTAAGCGATGGTAGATCACTATGGCTTCAACACTATGATAATCACTACTATGCAGAATCTGGAGGCAGTGAAGCAACATCGGGGGAGAGTTTCAAGCCCTATTTCGAGAGATGGATGGCTACGCAAGTACATTTACAGTCTCGCCTATCTTTACTAGAGATGATCGTGAAGCTCTTAGATGGTGCACTGCCATCTTATCGTAAGAGGCTAGGGTCTGAAACCTTCCATAGCTATCAGGAAGTTTTCATTCGAGCTGAAAAGATAGAACCCTATGATGAAATGGAGGCAGAAGTGGGGTAACAGGTTGGTAAGCCCTATTATAGGAAGAATGATTCTAACCCGGTGGAGGTAAAGGCAAAGCAACCGGTAGTTTAATTGGTGAAGGAAGAGAAGTTAGCCGTTGTTAGGTTACTAAAGGAAGAATGTCATGGCATCTCATCATATGTTGCTAATTTGGGATTCTTGTTCACCAAGCTGCGTGAACTTAATCAATTGGAGAGCTTGAAGAAGCATGTCCCTCCCAAGCCAGAAGAGAAGAATAACTACTACCATTATCATGTGGCCGTGGGACATCGCACAAATAACTGCAAAGAGTTGTTGAAAGCTATTCAGAAACTGGTGGCTGACAAGGTCATCCATGAGCCTTCACTTAAGCCAAGCACGAAGAACAACCCATTACCGAATTTTGAAGCAAGGGTAGGAATGATTAACTATGGGCTAGATGAGTGGAAGGTCCTGAGCTGCCTATCTGAAGGGCCTGGAGAATTTGTGATGATGGTTGGGTCTGGAAGCGATCTTAATGGGTTTTGAAAATGCTAGAGGAAGAGTCGAACCGCCGAGGGTGCAGGGGTAAGATTAAAGCTGTTGAGATCAACCTTGCTGGAATGCCAGAATTTACCGGTCAGAAATCTACGTTGCTTCACGTAGGGAGGGACCTTTCAAGAGAAGCACCGACCAGCAAGGGAGAACAGTATATGATGGCGATTGAGTCAGGGATGGACTCAGACTATGTGATGGAGATGCTTGAATCCGAGTCAAGCAATCGGGTGATTAGAGAACGGGAAGAAGTCTAGAGGGCCAGTTTTAGCTTGGTCGAGATGTCAATTTTTAATGGAGATGAAGCATCGTCTACTCATTTGTCCAAATTTTATACCTTGTGTCGAGCACAGGGCCTTTCTCAGAACATGATAGTGATAGTATTTTCATGCTCGCTAGCAGGCGTAGCGAGTCAATGGTATGATATGCAGTTAGAGGAGACTAAGGCTAGCTGGAACTACATCACTGTAGAGTTCCAGATAGATTTTGCAATTTTAAAACCCCTGTGAGCACAGGATTTTTACTCCCGACTCGCGAGTTCGATGATGAAGCTGTAATTTTTCCCTTGTTAGCAATTCACATTTTGCAAGGTCCTGAAATCACCCAGAAATCATCTGCCTTGTTTCTTTGAGCCTCCTTTCCCTTTAAAAAGCCCAAGCCAAGAAAAGCCCGCTGCTTTGTGCAATATCGTTAACGATATTGACGATATCGTTAACGATATTAGCCGATATCATGAATGATATAACAATATCACCTTTACAGGCAGATAGAAAAAGCCATTTCTGCATTATTTAGTAAAAAACACCCATTTCCATCCCATAATTTTGGATTTCCATGAGTTTACAACCTGTCAAAATGATGTCATCCCCCCTTGGTCATAAATGGGTGGAAGAAAATAGGGGAAAAGGATAAGATAAGTGGGTGTACCACTTGTGCAAGAGAGGACTTTTTGGATTGAAAGGAGCCCATAAGGGCTAAAATTCAGCAAGAAGAAAAGTGGGGGGGCTCAGAATATTTCCAGCAAGAAGAAGGAACGAGCAAAAAACCAAGTATAGAGCTCTCACCAAACAAAAAAATCGAAAACTCACAAGTTTTAGTTTTTCAAGTGTTTTTAAGCCTAAAGCTAAGGGAAGAAGGAATCCTATCTCCTCTCTTCCTCTCCTTACAAGCCATATCTCGAAAGCCTAGCCTTCCCACCAAGAGGAGATCACTACTCTCCATTTTTGCCAAAAACCGATAAACCGAGCCAAAGAAACGAGGAGTACTTTTCGGGTAATTTCATGGACAAAGCAAAGTGGATTCATGGCTATCGAGTAAGCCTCTAAGTTTATAGAGTTTGTGCTTATGTTTATATGCTTTCCTTTTTGAAGTTTCATTTTCTTTTCGGTTATTTTTGGTTATTTCCCGTTTCCACGTAGCATTCTGTTTTCAGCGATTTTCATCATGATTTCGAATATTTTTGAGTATTTTCTTTACATATACATATTCTACACATCTTTAGCTTTCCATAATGATAAAGATAATCAAAATCCATTAAGTATAGCGAAAGTTACGATCGTTTGAAGTTTTGGATCTTGTTTTTGCTATTTTCTACTGTTTTCTGTGTTTTCATGCAGGTCTGGAAACTCGATATCATTAACGATATCACCTGATACCATTAATGACATTGAATAATGTTGTTAATGATATTGGCTCTGGCAGAATGCAGTTTTGCTTTGTTTCGCTCCGTTTCGAATCGTTTAAGCTCGGAATGACCCGCTGGGACTCTTCTGACTTTAGAAATGCATCATTGGGGGTAAAAAACTTCCAAATTGTAATTATTTAGAATTTATAAATTATTTATTAATGTATTAATATGTTAATTAAGGTTCGGAGTAGCAACGGAAGCGCTTCGAGCCATTCATATCGATATCGCCCTTCACAGGGAAGTCGATAACGATATGAATGACATCTTTATCGTTGTTAACCCAAACGATGACTATATTATGCATGTTTGGCCTAGATTTATCTTTCTAAATGTTGTTTTAGGTCACCCCCACGAAGGGATTAAAACACATTCCCGGATAACGGTCCTCACCACATTACCATGAGATCATTTTCACTAATAAAATCGATCCACATACGTGTAAATAAAAATGAACCATTTTTCATTTTAACAAACTTTAAACTGATGAAATTTTAATTAGGCCACACGGGCCTCGATAAAATCAAATCGAACATACATGCTATACCTTGTGCTAACCTTTATGGGTGCAGGCTAGATGTATGCCTAAGGATTTATCTTCCTTCGGGTATTGCAAGTATTTTTACGGGAATTGTAATTAATAGATTAGGCGGCGATTGCATCCCCCTTGTTTTGTAATTTATTGATTTACTTTTTCGCATTTACTTAATGCTTGACGTATGGATTTACTGTATTCCGCATGCGCGTTAAATCATGCACTTCAAACTCAAAACGACTTAAGTGCGAATATGCGTAATTAAGAAAATACGATTTTCTGTAGATGTAATATAATGTGATCCAATAAGAAATAAGCAACTTATCCTGAACCCAAATCTCTGTGTCTTGTTGGGCCGTCCCCCGGACGTTAAGCCTCACAGGACTCTAATTCCTCGAAAGAGCTAATCCATGTGGCGACTCTATACTGAGAGATGGCGGATTCGGGTTCGAACAGATCTGAATAATGTTTTCACCCTCTCTTCAAAACCTTTTCCCGAGTCTCTGACCCGATGCGCATCTTTTTCAAACACCTAAGGTGGACCGCACCTCTCATCCCGTTTACTTTCGACTCACCGCTCCGTGTCGTCCGCTCACAACCCCCAAGGCAGACCATGCGAGATATGCTCGCGTGCATACAGAGGGAGGGGGAGTCGCTCGCCGGCTACATACGGCAGTGGATGTTTATCTATCTGGTGTTGGTGCTGAGACCATCTGATCCTTCTGCAGTACAGTTGATAATAGGGGGACCCAAAAATTTATAGACAAAATATAGCTTTTAGATTTGCTTCAATTTCTAAGAACTAGACGAACATTTTTGGACTTTTACAACAACTTTTACCTAAACTAAAGGATGAGGATGATATTCAAAGGCCGATCTGATATCTTCGAAGTGGATTCATTCCGTAAGGGTAAGCCTCTGAGTTCCTACAACTGCAATTTCCGTGTTTTCGGTGTTCTTCTTCTTCTTCTGATTTCATTTCTGAACCTAGGATTTTCATTATTTTTATTTTTATTTTATTCAAAAGTTGTAATTCTTCTTCATCTATTTTTCTTTATTAAAAAGAGATGTATGTTAGAACACCCCCACGAATGGAATAAAACATATTCCCGGATAACAGCCCTCACCAATTTACCATGCGAGCAATTTTATTAATTAAAATGAGCAACCAATGTGCTAATAAAACGAACTGTTTTATTTAAATAACAAACACATTATCGTGATTGATTTTTTTAGGCCACACGGGCCTCGCTAAATTCAAAATCGAACATACGTGATATCCCCTGTGCTAACCTTTGTAGATGCAGGTAGATTAGGATTAGATGTATGTTTAGGATTTTAAATTTCCTTCAGGTATCACAATTTCATTTTCTTTGGGAAATGTAATTAATAGGTTAGCGGACGGTTGCATCCCCCGATTTTTGGAAGCCTCGTAATCTTTATTTTTCGCATTTATTTTTTGCTTTTACTTACTGCTTTGTGGATGGTTTATTATTTCGCCTTATAGATGGTTTATTATTTTGCCTTACGTGAATCATGCATTTAAAATAAAAAACGACCTAAGTGCGAATATGCACAATTAAGAGAATACGGTTTTCTGTAGATAAAATATAATGTGATCCAATGAGAAATAAACAACTTATCTCGGACCCGAATTTCTGTATCTTAGTCGGCGGTCCCCCGGACGTTAAGTCTCAGAGGACTTTAATTCCTGGAAAGAGCTAATCCAGGTGGCGACTCCACACTAAGAGACGTGCATTCGGGTTTGAACAGATCTAAAAACATTTTCGCTCTCTCTTTTCAAACCTTTTTTCCGGGTTCCCGACCCCATGCACCTTTTTCAAACACCCCGGTGGACTGCGCCTCTCATTCCGTGCACTCTCTGCCCACCGCTCCATGTCACTCGCTCACATTAAGCATGAACATGATCAAGGTTCAAGTAAACAATAAAGCATACATTCACACAAGCATTCAAGTTAAGCAAGGAAAGATATATTACAGATGTGAGAAGATCTCCTTAGACTGCCTTTTATAGGACATATTACTTCACTTGATGGTGAGCTACTCACACATCTTCATTAAAGGCATAACTATAAACTATAAAAGAAGGAAGCCTAAGAAAAAGTATTAATGGTATAACAAGAGAGTAGAAAAGCCTAGATAATAGATAGATATAGATAAAACGAGTGCAAATTATTCTCAAGGGGGATCCCCCTCAATAATCTGCCAAAGTTGGCTCTTGGCCCATATGGCCACACTAACTCCCAAAGGCCAATTAATTTCAGCCACAAAAACAACCCAAAATATCTAGATATTATCCTTACAAATTGTGAGCACGAGATTTCGTACCAGCTCACGTGTTCGATGATGACAGCTTTTCGGGATTTTTATCCTTGAATCACATAATTTTCGATTATCCGGAGAACTTCGAATGGGAGTATTCCTCGTCACCAATTTATGTTAAGAACTTAAATTATTTTTAAAGATTTGAAAAATTAGACTTTAGTAAATTAATTAAAATTAAAAATAAATAAATATAAAAAATATAAAAATATTGAGAGGAGTCTAACGAGGCTGGGCTCGCCGGGATGGTGAGCCCAGCAAGTGGGCTCGCTGGGATTCCTAGCGAGCCAAGCCGGAAATTCCCAGCGAGCCGGCTTTTCCCCTACACTTTTTCCAGCGGGGTGACCTAACATTTTTAGAAAAAAAATTGATTTGCTCCAGAGAATGACCCGGAAAATCTTACAAAATATTTTCTTTTAAATCCTTTGAATTTATTCAGATCCAAAGAAAGTTTGGATTTTGAACCTTATGATTTTCAAACCGACTTTATTCCACCTTCTTTTTCTCAAAAATCCTTAGATATTCTCGAACCTAAAACAAATTTAGTGTCCGAGACTGATTATTTTCAGGATAAATAAACACTTATTTTCCACACCAAACCACTTGTAAAAAAATGAACGAGGAATGTTCCCGGGGATCAAATGGATACGCCGAAGTGGATTTGCACAGAAAGGGTAAGCCTGTGACTTCCTAGAATTGCTTTATCTCATGCTTCCTATGTCTTATTTTATTCTAAATGTCAACCTAGGGATAATTCTGATTTCTTTTATTATGTAAATATTAATGTAATATTTCTCCCCCTTTTCTATTTCTCTTAATTTATGAAGATTCATGTTAGAATACCCTCACGAAGGAAATAAAAATTGTTCCCGGATAACAGACCTCACCTTTTGCCATGCGATCATTTTCACTAAATAAAAATGACCAACATATTTGTAAATAAAATGAATTGTTTTATTTCTAAATAAGAAATTTTCAATCATCGATATTTTATTTAGGCTACACGGGCCTCTCCAAAATCAAATCGAACATATGTGCAAATATTGTGCTATATCTTGTGCTAAACTTTGTTGGTGCAGGTAGATTAGGATTAGATGTATGCCTAGAATTTTACTTTCCTTCTGGTATCGTAATTTCAATTATTTGTTTTGGAAAATGTAATTAATAGATAAGGCGAGCGATTGCATCCCCCGAGGTTTTGTAATCTTAATCTTTACTTTTCCGCATTTATTTATCGTTTTATGTATGGATTTATCGATTTCAAAGTATGTGTGAATCATACATTTTAAACTCGAAAATGACATAAGTACGAATATGTGTAAGTAAGAAATATGGTTTTCTGTAGATGTAAATTAATGTGATCCAATAAGAAGTACGCAACTTATCCCGAAACCGAATCTCTGTATCTTAGTGGGCCGTCCCCCGGACGTTAAGCCTCACAGGACTCTAATTTCTGGAAGAGCTAATCCAGGTGACGACTCTACACTAAAAGATGGCGGATTCAGGTTTGACTAATCTGAAAAATGTTTTCGCCTTCTCTTTCAAACCTTTCCGGGTCCACGACCCGGTACAATTTTATTTTCAACAAAAACACCCCGGTGGACCGCGCCTCTCATTTGCGTGCTCTTGGCCCATCGCACTCCGTGTCATCCTCTCACACAAATATTAAAATAATGCCACTTGTTCATAGACGTAACTAAAATATAAATTAAGTTAATTAAAGCAAAAAGTTCCAATTCTTTCTCAACTAATTTCTCCTCTCTCTTTGGTGATGTCAGCAGCAGCTCCTCCTTTCTCCAATTAATTGGGGTCATCCTTCCAGCTTTTACCATTTTCTAGCTCTACACAAGAGGTCTCCTTCTCCAATAAAAAACCTGAAAAATGATGAAAACCTTCCTAAAATATGCTAAATTTTAAATAATTGTAACCCGATTATTCAAGCTTATAATGACATAAATTCTACCCATCAAACATTCTCATACTTAAACATTGCTTGCCTTCAAGCAATTCATGCAAAGACTAAGCAATCACAAAAGTTAATTCATTCAATCAAGATAACTCAGTGTAAACTAGTAAGTCAAGAGTTAACAAAAGAAACAAAATGTCAAGAAAAAGAAGAAGAGACCTTAAACTTAGATATTCTTTGATAACTATGAAAAAGCATTCAATTTGAAAAAATTTGAAATTCTTAAATAATCAAATAGCATTAGACTAGAAGACCTTGTGGCATAGTGTTTAGGGGTACAATTCAAGGAGGATTTCTCTTATTCAGCAAGGTAAGTTACACTAAGCCATAAGCTTGTTAATTAGTTTAGTTTTTACCACGGATAGGTGAAAAAGGCTCATGTTATCAAGAGGTCTTTAAAGGGTAGGCTAGGGTTGGGGTAGGATATGGAAGGGAAATTTTAGGTTAAATGAACTTAACAATATTTTCATGATTTTTGCTGATTTTAGCTAAATAGAAAGATTTCATGTCTGGAATTTTCAACTCTTCGGGGAATCTCAACTTCTTGATTTTGACAACTTGAAACTCACAATCTTGTATTATAATTTCTTTTTTTCTCTATTCTAATCTACTTTTACAAGTTGAAATTGATTGACTCTTTGTTCTTTTATTGTGAGGTATTCCCAGTTTGATGGAGATATTGTTTGCACAGACTCAAACAAGGGCTTCATTACTTTTCAGTTCTTCTGCTTTTATTCATTTTTTTTTCAATTGTTACAGTTCATGGGTGGTTTTGGGAATTCAAAGTGAATGGAAAGGGTTATTGATTGTGTAAAAAACAAAGAAGGATTTCAAGCTCAAAGGGGATATCTAAGGGTGATGAAAGGGTTAGCTGATTTAAGCCAAAGGGGAAACCCTAGTTGCCTCTGTCATCTAGCTTGAGATTTCAGATGTGGTCTCAACTAGACTAATATAAAATAGCATTTTATATATTTAACATAACAGGTTCTAGCTTAGGCAACAAGACCTTGTCCTCTAATCAACAAATTTTTCAATTAGGCTCAATTCCTCACTTTTTTTGGGTATGCTACTGATCCTTGCTAAAAGTTTGATGGAAAAATTAAAAACTTTATATCTTTTTCATGCTAAAACAAGTTAAAAAGATTGTATAGTTTCAAAGTTCTCAAATTCCTTTTCTAACATGTTGTTTTCCTAAAGTTGACTAAAGACCTGCCAATTATAACCTACTTTCATATTGAATTTATAACAATGCAATTAACTACAACTAATTATGAACAAAATCAGGAAAACAAGTTCAAAAATTATGGGGTTGTCATCAGATTAATCCATAAAATAGTAGACCATTAAAAGCAAGAACATCACACAGTTTTCGCCACTTTTCCACTAATATGTTTAATAACTAATGGTTCCAAGAACTTATTCGTGAGACTTGGCTACACACGTTTTGTAAGGCTTATCCTTAAATAATGGTGCCAAAAACTTGTTCACGAAAAATGTAGGTGTTGTCAATACCTCTTATCAAATAGAAAAATGATGATAACTGCAAGTATACAGTTGCGATGTAGTTTTAAAAGATATCGAACCCACAGTGAAGGAACCAAGTGTAAGGAAAAAAAAGGCAAGACAAAGTAAAAGAGAATAAAAATAGATTTGAAATTTTTGGATAGGAAGATTAGAATGAAAAGTTAAGTAAATATAGATGTGGAAGATTAGAGAATCTAAATATATAGAATCTTCACTACGAACAAGTATAGTAAAGGAAACGTGCAAGTTCAACAAAGATGTTACGACTCACTAAACTAATCTAACAGACTCAGTTCAAAACACTCAGATGTTCAATGATTCGCCGTAGAGCAACACATAAAATAACTTTTCTAAACCTAGCGTAAACGAAATAAGACAATTATGAAAACCTGGACAACATCAATACTATGCTTAGTACGGGGTCGGTCTCACATAGCCACATTTAGCAAGTTACCATTCCAAAAATGTTGGCTCACTATACAGCGTTGTATCACAGATCTAGTGATTATACACGATATTGTTAACCCCGAAACTACTCTTAAAATTAACTCCAACGCATATAACTTGATTAACATAAAAGACTTAGCACGAAATATGCATTATGATACATAGACATATCATAAACTTCGAAATAGAAAGTATAAGTAGAAAACAAAGCAAAGTTGTAAGGTATGCAAGTGAAAGCTAAAGTTGATCAAATCGTATCCACTTTTTAATGGGAGTCATTAATTCCCGCAATTCTTACGTCTGCTTTGAATTCGGTCTCGGCTCGTACAGAACCTCCGCTAGGATGCTATTCTTTATGAATATCGAACAAACTAATATTGAAGAACGAAAACTTTTATTGATAAGTGATTTGCAAGTACACTTATACAACAATTGCTCGAGAATATAGAGAAATCTAGTGATCGAAACAAGGATTCGAATCACTTAAACATTTTCTCGCTAACACTTAAGAACATAG
>CATIWQ010312027.1:0-19315 GCA_949673415.1 Euphorbia schlechtendalii
TGTCAGTATTAACACTGCAACTCTGCAAGACTACGCATCATCTAAATCAAGATGCTAACACAACTGCACCAGCATATGCATTAAATCAAATGCACATAGTTAATCACAAATTCTTTTGTTTCCCTTGTCTATAATGTGCTTTCACTAAGCTAGGTTCAAAATTCAAATTATTGAATGATTTATATACATTGGTATCAAGATTGAACATGGAAGAAAGATAGGTACACATTAAATGCTTTTGAGTAACATCAACACTCTAATTTATGAGGGGGGAATAAGTTCAACCAAATATGTCAAATGGTAACCAATGTATCTAATAAAAATACCAGAATTAGGGATAATAGATTTAAAGTGGACCAACTTTACCTTCAATGTTATTAAAGACCCTAATATTGCCAATGCATCCTCTTGTAAGAAGCAAAGAAAATTCAGTACATTGCATGCCTAGTTCTCATAAATTCCGAAAACCACAAGAGTTATTATTTATTTCACCCAACTAATGTACAATTGAATTCTAATTTGAGCAATTAATAAGGGGATCACATGCCTGAACCCTTGTACAAATATGCTAATATAACGACTGAACCCTAAGCCGAGAGATTCAAAACAAAGAGAGACACCAACAAACAAATCAGCATATCACTAAAAGAATAAATAAAAATGAAATAGTTGAAAACTGACTAGCAAGACAAGAAAAATGGGAAAGTAGGTGGAGGAGCGTGAATTGGAATTGAAAGAGAATAAACCAGATGCACCGCCTCCGCCATTGTCTCCATGCCGCCTTAATTGATTCACTGACCTCCGTGACATGGCACGAAATTCAATTACTAATTGATGTGCCTAGGGAGAAGAGGAAATCAACAAGGTATAGGTTAAATTTTGTTAACAATTAAACAGGATATATGGAAGAACTAACCTCGAAAAGCAATGAATTGGGAAGCACAGAACCTGAGAGTTGAAATGTGGAATCAAAAGATCTATAAATCTTCATATTTTCTCAAAAATAACAATATTAAAGCTCAATTTCACAATGATAAGGAAATCAAATGAACCCTAGAATTTTTGCAAAAGTTATAAGAGCTAAAGATGAATTTTGTGGACAAAGAGAAAGAGCATTACCATTAGATGACGTAGAAAGACAATGACCAGCTTCGCAACAGGAGATAAATTAGATGGAAGTTGAGTTTTCAAGGTTGAAACAAAATTACCTATGATTTTGTAAACAACTTGTAAATCAAAGAATCAAAGGAAAATTGAGAAGAATGCACAAGAGAGATATCAAAAGAGACGAAGTGCTATAGAGAGAACAAAGTGTGTGGGTATCAATTTTGGAAATTACAGCCAAGAAGGGGATGAAGTAAAGAGAACATGGTGAAGTAAGGATTTAGAATTTAGGGATTTAGGTATTTTTGAGAGAAGAGCATGAATTGATGGAGAGGAGAGGAGATGAGAGGAGAGAATTTGTCATTTATATATTTTTTATTGAATTTTTTATTTTTAATTTTTTTAATTATTTTTTTCCGTCAATTAACAAGCGATAGATTTCCCCTCCTTCAACTTTTCACTGTTCTCATTGTTTTTCGCAACGGTTAGACTGAGAGTGTTACGATGAAAGTGTATTTGATCTACAAACACATCTATTGCAACACTTTTGGAACACTTTTTATAATGTGTTTTGAAAAATCCTTTTTTCTTCAAAAATCATAACACTTTAATGCAACACCAGCCATTCTGGTTGCGACAGGCCATCTATGGCATAGTGGGTGAACTAATGTATGAAATCTTTTATTACAGCTTGTCCATTTCTCTTCATGATTATTGTTTTGATTGTTCTTCAATAAAGGATTGAATGAGGATAGATTGCTCTATTAAACTACTATAAGGTTTTTAAGTAGATTGCTTGCTCTCCAAAATTAGTGAGTAATCTATTTTACCTTTAAAATCCACCTCAACAAATTTTTCCTAATCTTTGAAATTCTAATAATTATGCTCTAGAAGTTTCATTATATCAGGTTTCTCATGGCATTGCTCAGATTTCTTAGTCTCATTTTCAAATTGCTCTCCTGCATTATGAACATCATAAATAACAAAATTGTTAGAAAAGTTAGCGACCTTTCAATTGTCCAACTTTTCTTCACATTTTTCCATGGAGTTAAGCTCAATGTTGCTTGGAAAAACCTCTTCATCCTTTGGAATCGCGATAATAGTAACTAGTTGTTGGAATTAGGTCTCCAAGTTTTTAATCGATGGTGTGCTTCATAAACTCCATCATCATGATTTCCAAGTTGATTTTCTCATGTTCATATGATGGTGCAACCATTAGGAAGTAATGTTGAGGATGGTGAAAGGTTGGTGAGATTGCTCAAATAAAAATTTGGGTTAGTGATGTTCATGGGTAACATATTGAGATTGGGAAAAGACAAACTGAGGTTGTATGCAAAGAGATTAAAGTTGATGGAACGACATTTGAGATTGTTGCATTGGGATTTGAGGTTGAAGAAAAATAGTCGAGGTTGCTCTGAAAGTTTACTCTCTTGTTTAGTTAGCTCTTAACTTTCTTTTAAATTTATTGAACAACCTTTGATCTTGGAAAATTCAATCTTTTCTCAGAATGTCAATTGTATCTTGTGAACACAACTTCTCAATGAGGGAAAAGATTTCTTCAAGCTACATCTCTTCTAGTTCACCATTTGCAAGGGTTTTTTTAGTCTAATTTTGTTCTCATCACTTATCCCATTATAAAATATTTTCATACGCATGCACATGGGTAAACAACAATTTAGTATCCTTCTAAGTAGCTCCTTTAATCTCTCTCAAGTTTGTTAGAGTGATTCATTTTCAAATTGAGTGAACCTAGATATTTCAATTGTAAGCTTACAAACCTTGGAAGGTGAAGTACGCTTCAGCCATTTCCTCCTAAGATTTGATTGAACCCGATTGTAAAGATCTAAACCATGATTTTGCCTTATCCTTCAAAGAGAAAGGGAACATTTTCAATATGAGAATATCATTAGAAACATCATGATTAGTTTAAAAAAGATTGCATATCATGAAAAATCATAAAGATGATCAATTGGGTTCTCGTTAGGAATATCTTATTTGAAAGCAGAAGTTCAATCATGGAGGGTTTAATTTTAATAAAATTTTCTCCTTCATTCGATGTCACAATGCATGACATTTGTTCCGTTGAAAAAGGTTTGGAAAACTCCTTGAGTTTTTTATTTGGGCAAAAATATCCTCAATCTTCTATTACTCTCCAAGGTTTTGCAACTTGTTTTATTGTTTTCTTAATATCAACTTCCTTTAAAAGATTTCCAGCTTTCTCATTTATCACAAGGTTACGTACCTAGAACAAAATTACTATGTAAACTAAGAAAAACAAGGTTAAACTACAAGTTTACTAAAAAAAATTTAAAGACTTTAGACATTGCTCCTCGCCAATGGTGCCAAAAGTTTATTGTTGTTCGAATGACCTAGAAAGTGCACTAGATTGTGATATATAGTATAGTGCAAGACCAATTGTCTTCCCACATGAAGTAAGAAAGTGATAAAATGTATAAAACAAATCAGTCATTAAAAGTCTACAACATTAAATAAAAGATGATAAATGAAAATGTAAAGATTGATAGAAAATATATGAAACAGAAAAAGTTTGTTGCAAACAGAAATAACTATGAAAATAAATTGCAAGCATCACTAGCAAGTTTAGAGGTGCAGGATCTACCTCTTTCAATTATTCTAACATGTTAAGAATGTTGATCTAGGGTATCTTGCATGAAATTCACTAAGCTCAACCTACTATCTTATTGCTTAGATCCACTATAAAACTTCACTTCTTGATTTCTCCACGTGCAAGTTAATTTTTACGAATTAAGCTCGAGCAAGCATTTTATTTAATTTAAATACAATTTTTACGAATTAAGCTCGAGCAAGCATCTTCACATCTTATTGTAATCTTCTTTCTGTACTTATAGAAATGTGTGTTTTGTGTTAGATCCGTGTTCACAATTCACCTTTCACTCCTTTTTTATCCCATAAACCATGAGTTTGGCCATAACTTATGAAAGTTAAAGAATAAAACAAAAACAATCAACTATAAATAAAGTTATAATAAAAGAAAGAAAGTTACTATGCCACTAGTAGCTATTAGCTTGCTCCAAAATTATTTACTAATAAAATGCAAGAAAATTATTTAAAATATGAGAGAAAAATACTATATTAATTAAAGTAAAAAGAGAACATGAAAGTAGAGAGTACATAAGCTAATTAAGGCTAAGCAACACAAATGAGAAGACACCTATTTATAGAGTTAAGTTAACATATCTAGAAGTTTCACTTGCATAATAAAATATTACAAATAATTGTCATCCACAAAAAATGAGGCTTCTTCAATAAGCAGTGAGATTTTTGAAATTTTCCTTCAAAATATCACCTCGAAGTTGATTGGACTTCCTATTCCTCTATTTGGCCATGTGACAAGCCCATTTAAAATGTTTATGCCTAACAACCTAAGCTAGCTCTTCATTTTGATATTTCAACACAATCTTCTTAGAGTTATGAGCAACCTACAAAATAAAAGAACCTTTATATTCCACAATTTAATTCCAATTTAATTTATTCTAAAATCATTTTTATGTATTTTCTTGGTATATTTTCCACTCATTAGATATCGATAATTAGAACTAATTTGGGATTGCTTTTTCAAAAACAAAAGATTTTGTACCAAGAAAATTTGTAAGATAAACATTTTGAAGGATTAGGAAAGCAATACAAATTAATCGAGAGGTCCATTGCATAATACCCAAAATATGAGATATTTAGGTACAATGCATCTTATTTGAACATCATAAAAGTTATTAAGTTGCCAACTTACCATATATATATATTTTTTTGAAAATCTCTTGGAAAGTCAATGTGACTTCCCGAAAGCTAAAAGGTTGAGACAGGAGAAAATTTCGGGGCGTGGTCTCTAACTAGGTTGGTTTCCACGCTTGCCTACAAAAATCGCGCCCCTCTTTTATTAATGAAAATAGTTACGATTCTCAAGCGGAGAAGGGTAACTTAAGTACATAGCAGAAGTCCCGGGTTAACAAACAAATCCGAGATCGCAATACAAAAGTTCCGCCTATTACAATGAAATAAAAACCAACAAAAATCAATGCTTAATGCTTGATATAAGGATGTCAGCTTGATCATATGCTCCCTTGAACACCAATTTATTATGTCGCTTCCAAAGACTCCATGTGATTATGAACCAAAGAGATGTCCCAAATTCCATATGACTTCCCGGCCGAAAAAGTGCTTTCCAAATGTCAATGAATTCAATGAGATTACTTGTAATTGGTAATGGTGTCCCTAACCATTTCAAAAATTCAGTCCAAACCTAGAGACTTGAGTTACATAAGAGAAGTAAGTGATCAATTATTTCAATTTCATTACAAAAAGGGAAAATGGCACCACCAATTAATCCTCAGGAGAGTAAAAAAGATCTATTTGGAAGCTGACCATGGAAAAGTATCCAACCAAAAAAGTTTACTTTTGGTATGAGACATGTGTACCAAATGGCAGTGAAATCAAGTCTCGGCATAGTCCAATGCGGAGCACTGTAGAATAGTTTATAAAATGAAGCAGTTGAGAATTGATTGTCACAACAATCATCTAGTAGAACTTGTCATCGACTATGCTGAACTGAGGCTGCAATGGTGAGACAGTGGCAGAATTAAAAACAACAGCAATATCAGTGGTAACAGCCACATTAACAGAGGAGATAGGAGGGTTAGATGCAGCAGCAATTCCAATGGTAGTGGTGGGAGGGAACGAAGTGATAGTAGATATAGTGACTGGATTGAACAGTGCAGTGTTGCTATTGTTATCCAACGATGCAAGTGACTGCAGTGTTCTTGGAAGGTAATTCGAAGATTGCGCTTCCAAAATGGTCGACAATATGCATTCATGGAAAAAATTGCCAAACAACCAACACGTACGGAACATCTCTTATTATTACACAAAGTGTATATGTCCAGGAAGAGAGAACAAAGTGGCTTATCCGAGGTCCAATTATCATTCCAAAAAGAAGCCAAATTTTCACTACCAATAATCACACAGCAATGGGTGGAAAATAGTTCCCAAAATGCTTTGTTCCGAGAACAACAAGACACGATATTCTTCCAAAACGGTGATAAGAAGGTATTGTCCATATTTATGATATCCGACCAAGATTCAAATCCATAAATAGCAACACAATGAGAAAACCAAAGAGTGTTTTGATTTGTCTCTCGAATCTTCCAAATCCACTTAAAAAGTAAGTTGCAATTTAACAAAGAAAAGTCTTTAACATTTAAACCCCCGAGATGATAAGGTAACTTGATAGTTTCCCAACTAATCTTGCAAAATCCTGAGGAGTTAGATACCCCACGCCATAAGAAATTCCTCAATAACTTAGTCAAAACTACGTTGATAGACGATGGCATCTTAAATATTGACATAATATAGATTGGAATAGATGATAAAACCGACTTGATTAACGACAAGTGACTCGCAAAAGATAGACAACGTCCCTTCCAATTAGCTAGACATTTCTTTAACTTATTGATAAGGGGATCCTAACTTGCTAGAGGAACTCGATTAATGCAAAGTGGGGAATCAAGGTTGTGATAGGAAAGTTTTCCACTCGACATCCCAAAAGAGTAGCACTTAAATGTAAGAGTGCATCCAAGCAATAAATACCTAGAAGTGTGCTTTTGTGGTAATTAATATGAAGCCTGGATATAACCTCAAAGCATTTAAGAACACATAGAAAATTTGGGATAGCATGCAATCACGGTGGAAGGAAACAAAGTGTATCATCCGCGAATTGAAACAATGAAACATTCGGCATCGATAAGTCTTCATCAAAACACGGTAGCAGCCCCATTTTGATACTCTCATCAAACATTCATTTCAAGCCTTCTACCGCTAAGATAAAAATAAAAGGCGAAAGTGGGTCACCTTGTTTTACACCCTTTTGAATATGAATCGGTCTTGTTAGAGTACCATTTACTAGGATAGAAGTAGTTGACGACTTGAGGTAATAAGAAAACCAAGAACTCCATTTCTTATCAAAGCCCATCTTGGCTAATACCGCATCAATATATACCCAAGATACACAGTCAAAAGCTTTACGAAAATCTAATTTGAGGATCAAACAAGAGTGACGCCAATAGTGGAATTTGTTTATGATTTCTGATGCCAGAAAAGAGCAATTATCAATATTCTTCCTTTGATGAACGCAAATGGACTTTCAGAGACTATATGAGGAAGAATCAATTGAAGTCCCATAACTAGCAATTTAGCAATGATTTTATATACCCCATGTATGATAGCAATCGGTTTAAAGTCATTTAGACATTCCGTCCCCATTGATTTAGGAACCAATATCGTGAAAGAGGATTTGATTGAGAATGGAAGCCGTGATGAAGTATAAAAATTGGTGATTAGGCTCATAATTTTAGGTTTAAAGTCTCCCCAAAATTGCTTATAAAAGTGAAAGTTGAATCCGTCTTATCCCGTTGCCTTGTTCTCCCCACATGCACAAATTGCGCTCCACACCCCATCTACCGAAAAGGGGGCTGTTAAGCTATCATTTTAGACCTTCAATACTTTTAGAAATTTCAGCTTACAAAGAGAAAATGGTACAACCGGGGCAGCAGCAAACAAATTTTCAAAGTATTCCCGAATCACTAACGAGATTTGCACTACATCCGTAATTAGAGACCCTTCAAACTCCAGCTGCAAAATACAATTATTGCAGAAGTGAGCAGAGGCTAAGTGCGGTGTTGTTGTCTCCCAAAAGATACTCAGGATTGCTGATGGCATAAGCTTTCCATGTTGCGATGCATGAGGGAAAGAGCGCTCTTTTCTACAACAAGATGTGAGGATTCTGATGCAAATAAAGGCTGCACAACCTCACTTGAAGTGAGGTTTACAACTAATATTTCCTTATCTTTAATTCTCCTTTCAAGTTGTCCATAATTAGAAGCATGCCATGATCTTAGAACGTTGCTCAATAAGTGAAGCTTGCGGGAAATGTCACTGCTGCCATTTGATTCACAAATGGCAGCCCATTGCAACTTAATAAATGGATGACAGCTTGAATCTTCCCACCAAAAATTTAGCAAACGAAATGGTTTTGGTCCTCTTCGAACTAAGGGCGTAGATTGGAATAAAATAGCAAGATGATCCGAGAGACATGTGTCAAGGGTCGAGATTGACAATGATAGCCATGAGTCTAAAAGAGTAAAAGTTGCTAGAACCCAATTAATTCGTGAGAAAGCAACATAATTATGCCAAGTATAGTTGCGACCATGAAGGTGAAGGTCTTGTAACTCAGATTCGTTGACAAAATCTTGAAAGCAACACATACTTGTAGAAATCCTACCACTCGACCTTTTGGTAGCGGATAATACCTCATTAAAATCACCACACATTAACACATTACTGAGGTTATGAAAATATGGCAGCAGGTCCCTCCACATAGCATTGCGGTCCTCGGTATTTGTGGATCCATAAACCACAATGAGATGGGAAGAAATATGCGGCTGCACAATGTCAAAAATAGCCCATCTATTTGTCGAATGATGAACACATGTTTGAATTGTTGCCAAGTTCTAAGTTAATAAGAGACCCTCCGAAAAACCATGAAAAGAAATAATGAATGGTAGAATAGATGATAGAAAATCAAACAATCAACCTTGAAATAGAAAGAGAAGTAGTTAATATTAATGTATAAGGGAAACATGAAGGTAATTGACATTATTGTGATTATTGCACTAATGATGGTGATGAGCGGAGAGATTGTGATGGGTGAGATTCGAGTTCGTACAACTTCATACTTAGTTTGTTGCAATAGAGATGGACCAAGTTGTTAAGCCGATGGAGAATGTGCTCACTATTGTAAAGATTGTGCACAAGGTCATGGCGGATTTTGCAAACATATTTCTAATAAGAATTATTGTCATTGTTATTGTTAATTTTTAATCTGGTATTAACTATACAGTGTGTCATTGTAATAAATAATTCATACAATTAGAACTACAATAATTTGTCGTTGGTATGTATTCATTAATGTTTATATTTCATGTTTTCGCTAGTTTTATTTTTAGAAATAATTCATATTTTGTTGCTTAAATTCATGTATCATATGTTATTACGTTTAAATTTATGACAAATATTTTAACAATCACCAATATTTCATGTGAATTTCGAGGATTTGAATGTGTTTGAAATTTTAATATCAAGTTAAAATGTTTTTAAGCTATTTTTTTGTAATTATTTCATAGTATTGATCAGTCTAGTAGTGAAGACAAAATTTGAAATCCTAGAAATTACATGTCCGAGTACACATACGGGGTGAGGTGGAGTTTTTTCTTTGTTTTAATATAAGTGAAATTATTCAAATCTTTAAAAAAATTAAAATTAAAGTTATATTATGTATTAAAAAAATTTAATTTAATTTAAGGCATGGTAATTAAATAAAGATTTTAATTAAAAAATTATTCTTCACACATTTCGATCAATGTTTTAAAAAACTAGTGGCATTATAGATCATATTTTCATAAATTCAACATTTTATGAAAACATATTTTTGAAATTTTTTGCAATAAATGAAACATTTTTCAAAGATAATTAAACCAGTAAAATAAAATTAATATTAAATATTAAAAGATGGTATTCATATTTTTGATACTACTATCAAACAAAGATAAGATATTTAAAAATCGATATTCAATATTGTTTAGTTTAATGTGCTTAAGAAAATACTATTGAAAAAAATTATTTAGTTATTTTCTACTCACGATGTTTAAACTATTTTCTTTTGAATATTGATATGAAATATTTTATGAAAATGTTTCTTTAACATAAAAATTTCTTGTTGATTATTCTTCATGATGATTTGTAGAATGAGAAATGAGGCTGATTGCATAATAGGGGGTTGAGATGGAAATTAATTTTTCCTTAAACCTTAATAAAAATGAGGATATATAGATAATGCATTCTCCATTCCAATAAGCCACTTTCAACCCTAATATCAATGTAGAGTTTGTTGCCTTGTTTTTTAAGTTTTCATTTCACAAATCTTTGAAAAGCTTATGGCTTTATGTTTCCATTACACATATTTTTTTAAAAGACAATATTATTACAAAAGATCAATTCAACTTGCACAAGATCAATACCCTCATCAATTAGGTAAAAACGAACAAATTAATCCCTGATTCTGAGTTGACGGTCGAAGTGACGCCTGTTGACTTTTCAAGTTAGTTTGGACAAAAAAAAGGAAAATGAATTGTTTCACTTGTTCTTGGAAATGAAAAGTCAATTCACTCTCATATCTTTATCAACTCTTCCCGCTTTTGGTTTTTAAGTTTACACTCCATAAAAACTCACGAGTTATGAAAATCCGATTTCAACAAATATGAATCTAAACCAAGGATATCTCCATTATTACAACATTACCTTCATCTTCGGCATTCTACTATACACGTTACCTTGTTGGTCACTGTGGTGTTAAATCCGTTACCCAAGAAGTCCTTTATCAACAGAGACGATACATAGAATCCATGTTTACATACATTTAATGATTAGTTTTAAATTAGAATAGAATCCATGTTTACATACATTTAATGATTAGTTTTAAATTAGAAAAAAAATCTTAATTTTTTTTAAAAAGCTCCGGAGGAACGATGTGTCCCTCCATCGGAAAAAGATTGGAATGGGTGAAAATTTCGGGACGAATGTCCCAACTAGGTTGATGCGTTCGCTTGCCTACAAAACACTCATCCCTCTTTTCATTAAAAAGAACGATTCACTAAAGTGAAATGTCCAAAAAAATACAAAGTTCAAATACAAAGAATAGACGGATTAATAAAAAGATCCGACACCGAAACAGATATGAATTTCTTCCGATTCTTAAAAATTAACCAACAATGATTAATATTCTCAACTAGTAAGTCTTCCTCTCTTCAGGTACCATTGAAAACAAACTCGTTCCTCCTCTTCCAAATGCTCCAAGTTTTACCGAACCAAACCGTAGTTGCAAACTCTCTCTTAACACCCGGGATGAAGAAAGATCTTCATAAAATCAGAAAATCCGATGCATGTCTCGGAATAGGAATCGAAATTCCCAGCCATGTAAGAGCTTTACACCAAGTAGACCAGCTATCATGGAAAAATAGAAGCATATGATCCATCAATTCTGACATCGAGCAAAATGGGCAACGCGAGTCATTTAACGCAGCGCAATCTCCATAGAAAAGAAACTCTCAGGTTGGTAATCTAGCATGAATCAAAAGCCAACCGAAAAAATGAATAGGGGGGAGAATAGATGTACACCATAGCAGCAGCAATAGCTCACAATTGGCTGGCTTAACCGAATTTTCATACCATCCTGTGCAAAACGAAGCAGCCGAATAAGACTTGTTCTGTCCAATACTCTAAACAAAATGGTCATTTGAAGAGGAAAATGTCAACGAGACTCGGTCTACAAACGTAACATCAACAGTGGATGAATGAAAAATAGACGGGACATTCAAAAAGATTAGACGACACAACTTTAAACAACGGCTACGCTCGGAATTACGCAACCTACGGTGCCATAACGGTCTCCCATAAATCGCATTGTCAAATAACTTCGAACAAGCCACATTAGCCACCTTCGATTTCATTCCACATAAGTTCCAAAGATCTCCAAAGATTTCTTTCAATGGCTGATCAATTACCCAAGAATCACGCTAAAAATCAGTTGAATTACCATCCCCAAGCTGAATCCGATAGGAATTTGAAAAATATTCCCAGTAATTTTGATTTTGAAAGCCGCTAGAAATAACGTTAAGCCAAATAGGAGAGAGCTTTGATATATCAACGTCAAAAAAATCCCACCAAGTTCTAAAACCATATTGTTTAACACAAAAAGTTACCCATAATGAGTTGTCATCCGGATTACGGAGATGCCAAAGCCATTTAAGCAGAAGACTATAATTAACGAGCCAAAAATCCCGAATGAATAATCCACCTAGATGTTTCAGCAAGTTAATAACATCCCAACTAACCTTACATATCCCCTTACTATCATTATCACCCCTCCAAAGAAAATTTCTCATAATACAAATGAGCTTCTTATTTACTGACTCTGGTAAATGGAAAAGAGATAATAAATAGATCGGGATTGAAGAGAGTACCGACTTAATCAAAACTTCACGACCAGCGTAAGAGAGACATTTCCCCTTCCACGATGCAAGATGGTGCTAGAATTTTACAATTTGAGTATCCCAATTGCCCGAGCTTAACCTTTTATAATAGAGGGGAGTTCCAAGATAGGTAATCGGGAATTTCTCTAGTTTACAACCAAAACTGGAAGCTGCCGAATGGGAAGTACCATCATCCACATTAATGCCAATAAGCGAGCTCTTATGGTAGTTGATCTGCAGACTAGAGATGAGTTCGAAGCATCAGAATATCCTTATGAAAGTCGGGATAATAGACTCATCAGCAGGAAGGAAGCATATCGTGTCATCAGCAAACTGCAATAAAGAAATGTCAGGTAAATCAACATCAATTTTGAACCTTGAAATAAGTCCCTCCCGGATGCTAGTATCAAAAAGTCACTTCAATCCCTCCACTGCAAGAATGAAGATGCAAGGTGATAATGGATCACCCTGTTTCACTCCTCGAAGAATCTCAATCGGTCTTGATGGGCTCCCATTGAGCAATATAGAAGTGGTTGAGTTGTGTCTGTAACCTCTTAGCCATGAAATCCATTTGTGACAAAAACCCATCTTCGATAATACCGCATCAATATAGATCCATGAGATGCTATCGAAAGCCTTATGAAAATCCAATTTGAGGGCAAAATACGCACGACGTTGCTTATGAATCGAGTGAATTACTTCCGACGCTAAAAATGAACATTCATGAATACTCATATCCTTGATAAAAGTGAACTGATTCCCCGAAATCAATGAGGGAAGCACCACTTTCAGTCTTGCTGACAATAACTTTGTAATCACTTTGTAGACTCCACAAATTAAAGCAATAGGTCTAAAATTCTAGATAGCACAACTACCTAGAATTTTCAGAATGAGGATAGTATACGAACGCTTTAACGATGTCGGAAGAAAGGAAGTCTCATGAAAGCGATGAAGAATGTGCATGAAATCAGCTTCCATAATTGGCCAAGCTCTCTTGTAAAAGAAATGGTTAAAACCATCTGGACAAGGAGGTTTATTCTCACCGCAAGACCATAATGCATCCCAAACAACTTCCTCAGTAAACACCTTCGTCAACTGCCAGTTTTGAGCATCCGAAACTTGTGCAAAACTGAGCTTTCGTAAGGAAAATGGAATAGGCCTGGAAGCTGAGAATAGCTCAGTATAAAATGCATAGATAGATGATGAGATTAGACCCATATCAAAGCAAATCGAGCAATTCAATTCAAGAGAAGATATTTGATTATTTCAGAATCGTGCGGAAGCAGTTCAATGGAAAAAACTTGTGTTATTATCCCCCAAGATAGACCATTTCACCCTTGATTGTTGGTACTTAATATTCTCCAAGAGCGATCTCTGTTGTGCAAGTTCAGCTCTAAAAGAGATGAGTTCGGCCGCTTCGATTTGACCCAAAGGCCGAGATGAGCTGATGTCCGTTAGTTGCAGTACCCGTTGCTCCAAAACATCCACCTCTTGCTGCAGGTTCCCAAAATTTGAAACATGCCATGGCCTGATACTTTATCCTAAAAGATGAAGTTGAGAAGGAAAATCCTTATTACCGAATATCGTACATATTGTTAACCATTTATCACGAATAAATGGGAAGAAAGAGCTGCTGTCCCACCAGCAATTCAATGATCGAAATGGTCTTGGACCCGTGAAAACATGCAAGTGGCTTTGAAACAAGATCAAGAAATGGTCCGATAAAGAGGTGTCCACTGTTTTGATGGACATTTCCAACCACCGATCCACAACCGAACAAGACGCTAACACTCTATCAATTCATGAAAAAGACCTTGCATTATGCCAAGTATAATCTCTACCTTTAAGCCGAATATCAAGCAAGTCACAATCATTGATGAGATCGTGGAAACTCGGCAAAGAGGGAGATGTGTATCCGCTAGATCATTCATTGCCAAAGAGCACCTCATTAAAATCTCCACAAACAACTACATTATCAAATTGCCTAATAATCGGACTCAATTCTTGCCACATTAGGCTACGTTTGTTCCACACCGTAGGCCCATATAATGTAACAACATGAATATCCAAGGAGCTCGAGGTAATATTCAAAATGGTCCAACGCGAGGAAGAGGCAATTAGAGCTCTAGAATGTATCCCACAATTCCAAGAAATCGTAATACCCCCCGACAAGCCTTGAGAATTGATAGTATAAGAATCAAAATCATTATGTCTCCATATTCTCCGGAAAATACCCTCCGAGATCAAATCCACTTTTGTCTCAATCAAAACAAAGAAATGAAACTTAAATTTATGAATGCAAGAATGAAGAAATTGCTGCTTAAAACGGTTTGACAAACCCCCACGATAATTCCAACTCAAGAACGATAATAACATAAATACTAAAGAGATCACCTAGAAAGATACCGTGTACCTCAACCAATCCTTTTCTGAATCTCCTCCATCACCAATACCTTAGAACTCTCCTTAAACAAACCTAGTTTAACACCATCAGACCAAGTGAGATGAGTTTCACAAGGTTTTTCTGCATGCGATCGAAGAAACAGCCAGTTCATGTTCGGAATATCTAGACTAGAACTAGATGTAAACAACGAGGGACCTGAGGCAAAAACCACTTTAGAAGAGACACAGTGTACTGTTATGAGATCATCTTCATGTGGTGCAGAAACTACCACTAAGGAAGAACCTGAGATAGCGACTTCCTGAGGTATCAGGATAGAGATATCCTGCAATTTCAAGACATCAGCCTGACTGTCTAGAACATGCTCCAAGTTGGCTGAGATTGCTTGTGCAAAAGGACTAATGGATGACTCAACAATAGCAGGTGTAGAAGTTCTTGACATTCTTGAACCAATGAATCTGTCTTCGAATTCAGAGAGAGGAATGCAACTAGGTGAACTTGAGGCATAGTGTGAGCAATTCCTACATGCAGTTAACTGATGAACACACGCCTCTACAATGATTCTAACTTCTGCAGTACTTAAAACAATGTAACGCTCTGAGAAATCTAATGGAACCCACATGACACAAGTAACCACATCAACCCCATCTGGACTAGTAAAATTATAATCTACTAAGATCAAATCCCCCATAGCACCAGCAAACTCCTGAATTAGAGGTTCCGTGATTATTGCCGAAGGTAGACCAATTAAATCAATAAAGCATAAGTGTTTAGAATGAATAAAGTCCAACGAATATGGCTGAACATTAAAAAATATGTCTTTCAAAGGAAGCCAATCCCCATCAAGAAACCTCGCTAACGCATCCTCAGAATAAAAGCCAACCACAACATGATTCCCACAAGCCGGTGCAATAAAATTAACGGCAAACTTCCTATCCCGAACAATCCCAAACAAGTCAGGAATTAAGCTAATATTTCTTACCTCAGCAAAACATGCAAATCTATTCCATTCCACCTTCTGAATAGAGTGGGGGTAAATTGACAACAAGAGTCTGCTTATTGTTAGGTGCAACAACTTCGGCATATGACCTATCATCACACGGAGATTCCACGAATTTGTGTTTAACTGGTTGATTTTCTGACTCACAAATCCGAGGGGCTGCAGTAAAGAAGCGATCAGAAGTAACTGGCTTTTCAAGCTTCGACCTGTAGGCACGTAATCTGAATCTTCCAATGGAGATGGCATTCAAATGAAAAAGAGCTTCATGCATAGGTATGGAACCTTCCAAAGCAAGAAACACGAAGCATTGATTTCTTGCATTCCTCTTGCGAGCAACATAAACATTACCAATGACTCCATATTTAAAAAGATAATCCGCATGGCATCTTTGTCGTGAGAGGCCGGGAAGTTTGCGAATTAGATGTTATTGTGCTGCTGATAGTTTGGATTTGGATGAGGCTGATCTTGGGTTTTAGGGCCGTGTGAGCGATTCGAGACAGGCTGCGCAGGTTTAGGGTTAGTCGAGGTGGAGGTAGGAATGCCGGTTGAGGGCGTGAGGTGATTTCCGGGCAGGATGCGGTGGCTAGGGAGGGTTTTGGTAGGGTTAGGGTTCGCCATTTTAGACCTCAGAAGTATATTATAAAAATATACATCAAATATATATATAAATGGTTATATATCTTACTATTAAATTGAACGTGATGCATTTATTCAAAAAAAGTTGCCAAAGTGTTTCACATACAAACCAAAATGTTATTTAGAAGACTCGTAAATGTGTTGCAATTACATGCCAAACGTTATATAAAACGAGTTGTCAATTGCGTCAAAAAGTATTGTCAATGTAAACTAAATGGATGTTAACCATATATGTTAGATATCTATGTCAAACCTCAAAATGTTACCTATGAGTGTAAAAGCGTTGTTATAGGTTACTAAGGCAACACCTTCAGCAGGTTGATAGGCACAAGAGTTGCCTAAAGGTTTTTAGCCAAGGAAGAAGAGAGCAATCCTTTTGCCAAAAAGTTGCTATTTCACTTATGTCAATGTTCTTAGCACTTAATCAGGGTTGTTGTACGCCACCTATGGCGTATTGTAAAGGCATCTCCAAGTTGTATGTTATTGGAGTTTTGAAAGTTTTAAGGGGTGTATTGAAATATTTATAAGTTGAATAGTTCATTTGGCACTTTTTGTCAAATACAGATAAAATTTATGATTATCCTAAAATTAATTGAATTGAAACTCAATGATGTATATTTATATATATATTATTTTATTGCACATCCATATCCGACAGGGATCCAAGGATAAAATATAAAGTGTATTGAAACATTTTTAAAGTTCAAAGGACGGCATGTTCACGTAATGTTTTTTTTTTTCAAAACAATTATAAGTGCCAAGATTCGAACCCTTGTCAACCCACCATGTTCACGTAATGTTCAATATAATAAAGCAATAAATAGAATTTACCCATGTAAAAGTTTTTTTTTGTAAAAGTAACAATTAGAAAGAATGGGTCACATAGTTGTGGTTAACAGATAGAGATTTATCTACTCTCAGTTTAATCGTAACTAGGATAAGAAAAAAAACAGCGATTCAACTTTCATTTTCCAAAATCTATGCGAGAGAGATCACTGTGTTTACTGTGCATACCCTTAGCATAAAGAAATTTACAAAAAAAAATATTTGTTCAGACTACAAAACACATATTTGAATTCATTTTCGGAACTTTGTTGATTCAATCTTCTAAACAATTGTTTATTAAAAGAAAAAAATTATCTCATGATACATGTTGTAGTATATATATATATATATATATATTAGAAGAAGGTTATAATCTTGTTAACAACTCATTAATTCAAATAAATAAACAATAATTTTAGATTCCAACATATTATTTAATATGCAAATCAACTTTCCAAAAAAAACTATTCCAAACCTTGCTAAATGGTCATGCAGAGAATGTACCCATAGCTTGCTAATATAAAAGGGGGGAAAAGAACTGATTCAAAAGTAGTCACGTTAAAAACGACGATACTAAACTTCACACTTTAATATATAATTATTAACGGAAAATTATTCGTAATTTTTAAGTGTCATGTGGTATTTTTGTCAATTTTATTAATTTTGAGTATAAACACACAACCACACACTTCTTAATTCAACAGAAGGTGATGATCACTGGATTTAGTGGTTGCAAATTTTTCGTATTAGATACACAAAGTAATGCTAAAAGTTTTTGTTTCTTGGGCAACCCCTGTTGTTATCCTTTAAACAATCATTTCCCCACTTAATTTTTTAAAAGTTACCAATAACATTTTGAACTTGTAAACATTATAGTACTAATTTATCCCTTCAACACCAGATGTTAGTTTTTGGTTGGTTTAAATTTTTAAGGATGTCATTTTCCTGATTTTCTTCTCTAACGAGAAATTGTCACTTAGCATTGATGGATAAATTTGTGCATTCTTTACATGCTCAGGAGATTATTTGAAAATTTCTAGAGTTCATAAAAAAAAAAAAAACATTTAAGAACAAATTTAGAAAGTTTTCAATGTACGGTGTCCCTATAAGCACTAGATTTAGGTCCAAATAGGGAAACAATACGATGTGTGTGTATTTTTAACCTCAAATGTGGTTTAGGACTCTCGGGATCCCATATTTCTCTGAAACAAGCCTTTTGCATATATTACTTGGCCATTTTTGCCCATAGCTAAAATCAAATGAACCGCTATACGAACATAGTTTAATATAAATATATTTTTTAAATTGCTTAATAATTTGCTAAGTGAGGTCACTTAACTATCTTAACTAATTGTCTTATCTTCGATTATTTGTGTATTTATCGTGTTCAGTCTCCCTATGATTTATCTTTCTTTATTGATTTATTATACTCTTTTATCATCCTCAATTCATTATTTTATATTCTTTACCTTAATTTTATTTTAATAACATTGTCCTTATTTATATTGTTGGACAACCCATTACTCAAGTTTTAACTTCAAAGATTTAGGGAAATTGTAAAAATTGTATGGTTTGTGAAACTTATTTACAAAAATACGTTCCAACTTATCTTTTACATTCTATAACCAATTTTAAGTTTCAGTTTTCACTCTATACGTTCTATATATACACTGTTTTATTAAGCTTCAGTTGCTTCCTCTTTTTACATCGAGCGTTTCTCTCCATCAAAATCTCTCTTCCTTATTTCGATTATCCTCGATTTTCTCTAGATCGAAGTTTTTTCAAGTTTCTGCTCTCTGCAATTCTTAAATTCTCTGCACAATTTAAATTTTCTAGCTTTCGACCAGTTTTTTTTCAACTGAGAATGAGGATCTATGGAGTTGAAATTCTGTTGTTACTGATAGATTTCATTTTCTCTCTTTGTGTTTGTTTTTGTTGTTAATTTGAAGAAGAATTATGCAATTTTTGTGTTGTAATTGATGTGAGGATTTCATTAGGCTGTATAGGATTTCATTAGATTGTATGAAATTGTAAATTTATATACTAATCTGATTTGTATCACTTTCATTGGTCTTGGGAAGCCTGCTCTTTAAAGTATTTCTGAACTTAAATCAGCTGATTAGGTGTAATTAATTATCTTACATGTTTAGATAACTTTCTAATGCATTTTCATCACTTTTCAAGATTAATTTAACACAACTTGTTCTTCATACCAGTTACCTACTAAATTCT
>CATIWQ010312056.1:0-12876 GCA_949673415.1 Euphorbia schlechtendalii
TAATCAAGTTATATGCGTTAGAGTTAATTTTAAGAGTAATTTCAGGGTTAATAATATCGTGTATAATCATTGGATCTATGATATAATGCTGTTTAGTGAGCCAAAATTTTTGAAATGGTAACTTGCTAAATATGGCTATGTGAGAGTGACCCGTACTAAGCATAGTATTGACATTGTCCAGGTTTATATAATTGTCTTAATTCGTTTGCACTAGGTTTAGAAAAGTCATTTCATGTGTTGCTCTGCGCTGAATAATTGAACATCTGAGTCTTTAGAACTGAGTCTGTTAGATTAGTTTAGTGAATCGTAACATCTTTGTTGATCTTGCATGATTTCTCTGCTATCCTTATTTCGTAGGGAGAATCTATATATTTAGGTTCTCTAATCTTTCATACCTATATTTACTCATTTTTCATTCTAATCCTTCTTTCCTAACCTTTACTTTAATATATTTTATTTTCTTTATTATATCTTCCTTTTTTATCTTTAGAACTAGTCCTTTCCTATGGGATCGATATCTTTTAAAACTACATCGCAACTGTATACTTGCAGTTATCATCATATTTCTATTTGATAAGAGGTACTGACAATACCTATACTTTTTCGTGAACAAGTTTTGGCACCATTGATATATAGCCGAATCTTGTGAACAAACTATTAAACTTATCAGTAGAAAAGTAGCGAACAACCCCTATCTGCTTTTGTTTATAAGATGTTTAAGGACCAACACTTACATCTCAAGGATAACTGATGAAACTTTCCAAAATAGCTTACAGCTCAAGGATAACTCATGAAACTTTCCAAAATAGCTCCAAAACAACCAAATCTTCTTCATTTATGCTCAAACCAGTCCCAAACTAGTCTATCTCCTAAATAAGCACAATTACATCACAAATTAATAACATACAATTCAAATGTTAAATCAAAATATTACTAAAATGTGTAGATTATGTACGTTATCATAGATTTAGGCATAGATCATTATAAACCTTCAAAAAATATTTATTGACCAATAAATTTTTTAATATTATTCAAATTAAATTTCATAAAGGAAAATTGTAATTGTTTATACATATTTTTATCCATGAAATAGAAAACTTTTTCATAAATATTTAAGGTTATTGTAAAACCCACTTAAACATCGATTTCTAAAGCACAATATATGAAAAAAAATTTATTACCAAAAATACCACAGGCTAGAGCTAGCTGTCGATCAGGAAAAATCAGGACGATATTTAAAACACTGGTTTTAAAGCTGCCATTGTATATTATATCGCGTTCGGATTGTTCAGTGATCTATCATCTATAATTTCCAAGGTTTACATAAATAAATAAAAGGGAAAATTTTATAAATTGGCTAAAAGTTAGAAATAGTTTCAGCCCAAGTTTTGTGCCATAACTTATTTGAACAATTAAGTTTCATATTTACCTTTTATACATTCCAAAGTTGATGTATTCTCCCCTCTTACCTTTGACATGTGTTTTTGAATTTTCTTATCTTATTTTGCCATTATCTCTCAACCGTTAATATTTTGACATGCCAATCTAGAGTTTTTTAGTCGTCTCATTTTTATCTTCAAAAAACCATCCATTGTGATATACTTTTTCAAAAAAAAATTTGAACCATTTGATATCTGGTAAGAAACTGGTAGGTAATTGGTATGTAAATGGTAGGAAGAACAAGTTGTGTCAAATTAGTTATGAAAATATGGTAGGTAACACAAATACATGTCAAAAGTTTATCTCCATAGCAATATACATACAATTATAATCTTAAAAGTAATGAAAATGCATTAAAAAGTGATTACAACATGTAAAATAAAATCTCTACAAAGTATTGAATCAAAACAATAGGTATCTGGCATGAAACTAGTAGGAAAATGATCGCAAGGTTTTGAATTTACTAATTTAGAGGGCTTATATTCGGTGATGAAGCCAAAAACCTTGTTCCCCGCTTTTCTATAGATAAGATAAAAGTTCAAAATACGAACAGTGTTGTCAATACCGCTTATCAAAATAGAAATATGGTGACCAGTGCAAGTATACAGTTTCGATATAGTTTTAAAACATATCGATCCCACAGGGAAGGAATGCAGTTCTAAAGACCAACTAGAGTTACGGAGTAAACAAAAATAGGTAATTCTAATTTGAGGGTTTGGATGATAGACAGACGTATGAACAAACTAGAGAAGATGTACAATATATAGATATTTCCTAAGAACAAGTTTAGCAGAGAAAACCATGCAAAATCATAAAGAATATTTCGTACATCAGATAACTTCAACAAATACGGTTCTAGACACCCTAATATTCAATAATTCATCGCAGAGTAACACATGAAATGACTTTTATAAGTCTAGGGTAAATGAATTATGACACTTATAAGAACCTGGATAACTATAATACTATGCCTAGTACGGGTCACTCTCACATAGCCATATTTAGCAAGTTACCATTCCAAAAATGTTGGCTCACTAAACAGCGTTATAATCACAGATCAAGTGATTATACACAACCTTGTTAACCCCGAAATCACTCTTAAAGTTAGCACGAAAGCATATAACTTGATTAATATAAATGACGTAAGACGAAATACTCGTTACGACACATAGACATATCATAAACTTCGAAATAGAAAGTATAAGAAGAAAACAAAGTAAAGTTGTAAGGTATGCAAGTGAAAGCTAAAGTTGATCAAAACGTATCCACTCTTTAATGGGAGTCGTCAATTCCCGCAATTCCTGCGTCTGCTTTGAATTCAATATCGACTCGTACAGAACCTCTGCTAGGATGTTATTCTTTGTGAATCTCGAATAAAAGAATGTTGAAGAATGAAAACTTTTATTGATAAGTGCTTTGCAGTTATACTCATACAACTAACGATTGAATTTGTGTAGAAATATAGTGATCGAAATAGGAATCGAATCACTTATACATATTTCTCGCTAAGACTTTGATATAGCGAAATCTATATAATTTCTACTTTTTATCTATACATACACGTCTAACATGTATTACACTATCAGTCCAAATTCTTTGCCTCTATGAAAATGGTTGAGGTTGAATCCTATTTATATAGTACGAGGGGTTGCGTCTATACAAACGAAGAGTTGTGTCCATAGGTGAAGAGTAGCATCAATTCATTTTGATTGGATGCAAAGATTCATCCTCATCCACAATGGAAAGGTACCTTTTCATGATTGGTTGACTTCCAAAGGGTGTCTTTTTTGTTGGTAGTTAATGGCGGTTCATGGCGGTTGATCGTTGTTATCTGGTGGTTGGTAGTTGAAAAGAGATAATCATTAACCATCACAAGTCGTGACCGCGAATTACATGTCACAATCATGAACATTGGTTGGCACTTTTCTGTTTATGAAGAGTGACAAGTCACGACCGCGAATAGGTGTCACGATCGTGAAATGCTATTTCTTCATGATTCTTCTTTGCAACTTTGCTGATCTTTGACAGCTTCAATCCTAAGCCAAATCATTGTGTTCCACTCATTTTTTTGCATCTTTTTCACACTTTTTCCTTAGAATTCCACTTTTGTTCATTTTACTCCCAAGATTTACTAGTATTTGCATTTGCATAAAAACAACTACATACCACGTGAAATCTTTTATATGAAGTATAAAATGATACAAAACCATATCATTTTATGATTGAAAATGTCATGATAATAAGTGTAAATATACACTTATCACACCCCCACACTTAACTTTTTTCTTGTCCTCAAGGTAAAAACAACAGAAGTGTATAAATTAGTATTCAAGTTCGTACCTCATTTGGTGAAAGACTATCGTAGTGAGTATTACATTCCCACGTTGCATAAAATTCAAGTAAAAGTTCAAAATTTCCCACAAATTAGTCATGTGAAAAGTTCAAAATTTCCCACAAATTAGTCATGTGCAATTTATATAGTTCATTTGCATACCTTTGCTCATAATGGAGGGTCAACCGAATTGCATCTTCATATAAGTGTTATATGCTTACTCGAATATTACCTTCTCTCAAGTATAGTATAAAGTATTAAGGACAAAGGGAGCACACTTTGGAAAGTTTAATCTCAATGCATTTTTAGGTAACATAGGATGCTAAAAACACTCTTAGTTGTTGCATTTTATGCTCCATACCACTCTCCCCTTTTTTTAGTGGTTGCATTTTATGCTTCATACCACTTTCTCTCATTTTTTTAAGTATAAGTTTTTTAAGTACAGATTTGTACTTTACACCCATTTTTCGTGCAATGCTACTTTATCTTTTTTCACTAATTGAATGGTTGCAGTTTCTACTCCCTACCATTCCTCACCTTTTGCATAACTCATTAGTTATCCTCTCTTTCTTTTGATTTTTCACTCTTAATACCCTCATCCTTTATTGATCACTTTCAAGGTATTATGGCTATAGTTTCCCAACACTTAAAACACACTCAATACTTATAGGATGTGTTCGAGAATAGCATATAAAACTCATAGTAAGAACAATACTAGATATCACTCCACTACTAACTTATCAGTAGCATTAAACTGAAACTATATAACTTATACTAATTCATGTTGCATTGAAATATAAATCGAAACTTACTTGGAATGTTGCTTTTGAATGTTACTCATAACTTATCCTTGCCAAATGCTAAATGTTGTGCTAAAACGCTTACACTCTCAATGTGTGCTCATACTCGAAACATTTTGTTCAAAATATGCACTAATATCAAACTTGAAATACCTAACACTCACAATAACCTTGGAACATATGTTAGTATAGTATAAGTTAAATAATGTATAAATAAAAAAATCAAGAAAAAATTACAAATTCTTTGATTTTTTTTAATTTAATTTTTGGATTTTTGGGACTTTACAATTCCCCCTCCCCCACACACTAAAGAACACAATATCCTTATTGTGAGAGATTTTATGAAAAACACAAAAAAAACAAAAACAAACAAACAAACAACTAGTCTAAAATTTGTAAAAGAAAAGAAAAGAGTTAACCTGTTTATTGCGAAGGAGAATCCAGGGACCGTGTGATTTCCTTCAAAACAGGAACAGAAGGTGTTGTTGTATAACTTCACGAGCACAATCAATAGTCACGAACGCGACCTTCTTTAATCCCTCTATTTCTTCAATTTGTAGACTTAGTATCGTAGTCTCCCAGTATTTGATCTCTAGAACGCACTCGCCTTCCCTGGCAACGGTGCCAAAAACTTGATCGTAAGGTTTTGAGTTTGCTAATTTAGAGAGCTTATATTTGGTAATGAAGCCAAAAACCTTGTTCCCCACTTTTCTACCGATAAGATAAACATTCAAAATACGAACAAGTGTTGTCAATACCACTTATCAAAATAGAAAATGGTGACCACTGCAAGTATACAATTTCGATGTAGTTTTAAAAGATATTTATCCCACAGGGAAAGAATTCGGTTCTAAAGACCAACTAGAGTTACAGGGTAAACGAAAATAAGTATTTTTTTATTGGAGGGTTTGGATGATAGACAAATGTATGAACAAACTAGAGAAGATGTAAAATATATAGATATTTCCTAAGAACAAGTTTAGTACAGAAAAACATGCAAAATCATAAAGAATATTTCGTACACTAGATAAATTCAACAAATACGGTTCTAGACGCCCCAATATTCAATAATTCACCGCAGAGTAACACATGAAATGACTTTTCTAAATCTAGGGTAAACGAATTATGACACTTATAAGAACTTGGATAACTATAATACTATGCTTAGTACATGTCGCTCTCACACAGCCATATTTGGCAAGTTACCATTTAAAAAATGTTGGCTCACTAAATAACGTTATAATCACAGATCCAGTGATTATACACAACCTTGTTAACCCTAAAATCACTCTTAAAGTTAACATGAAAGCATATAACTTGATTAATATAAATGATGCAAGACGAAATACTCGTTACGACACATAGACATATCATAAACTTCGAAGTAGAAAATATAAGCAAAAAATAAGTAAAGTTGTAAGGTATACAAGTTAAACCTAAAGTTGATCAAATCGTATCTACTCTTTAATGGGAGTTGTCAATTCTCACAATTCTTGCGTCTACTTTGAATTCAGTCTCGACTCATACAGAACCTCCGCTAGGATGCTATTCTTTGTGAATCTCGAATAAAAAAATGTTGAAGAACGAAAACTTTTATTGATAAATGATTTGCAATTACACTCACATAACTAACGCTCGAATTTGTGTAGAAATATAGTGATCGAAATAGGAATCGAATCACTTATACATTTTTGTCGCTAAGACTTTGATATAGCGAAATCTATATAATTTCTACTTTCTATCTATACATACACGTTTAAAATGTATCACACTATCAATCCAAATTCTCTTCCTCTGCAAAAATGGTTGAGGTTGAACCCTATTTATAGAGTACGAAGGGCTGAGTCTATCCAAATGAAGAGTCGTGCCCCTTGGCGAAGAGTTGCATCACTTCATTTTGATTGGATGCAAAGATTCATCCTCATCCACAATGGAAAGAAACCTTTTCATGAGTGGTTGACTTTCGAAGGGTGTCTTTTCGGTTGGTAGTTGATGGCAGCTGATTGTTGTTATCTGACGGTTGGTAGTTGAAAAGAGATAATCATTAACAGTCACAAGTCGCGATCGCAAATCACATGTCACGATCGTGAACATTGGTTGGTAGTTTTCTATTTATGAAGAGTGACAAGTCGCGACCGCAAATAGGTGTCACGATCGTGAAATGCTATTTCTTCATGATTCTCCTTTGCAACTTTGCCGGTCTTTGACAACTTTGATCCTAAGCCAAATCATTGTGTTCCATGCATCTTTTTGCACCTTTTTCACTCTTTTTCCATAGAATTCCACTTTTGTTCATTTATTAGAATTCCTTTTTTGTTCATTTTACTCCCAAGATTTACCTAGTATCTGCATTTGCATAAAAAACTACATACCACGTGAAATCTTTTATATGAACACGTGAAATCTTTTATATGAAGTATAAAATGAAACAAAACCATATCATTTTATGATTGAAAATGTCATGATAATAAGTGTAGATATACACTTATCAGAAAAATAAAAAAATGATAAATCTAGCTAGTGAGAAACTGGTAGGTAAGTGGTGAGAAACTGATAGAAAGAACAAGTTGTGTCAAATTAATCTTGAAAAGTAATGAAAATACATTAAAAAGTGATTAGAACATGTAAGATAAATCTCTAGAAATTATTGAAAACAGTAGGAATTTGGTATATAATTGGTATGAAGAATAAAAAATGGCAAAACTAGTAAGAAACTGGTAGTTAAGTGGTAGAAACTGGTAGGAAGAATAAGTTGTCTCAAATTAATATTGAAGCGTAATTAAAACACATTAGAAAGTGATTAGAACATGTAAGATAAATCTCTAAAAAGTATTGAATCAAAATAGTAGGAATCTAGTACAAAACTGGTATGAAGAACAAAAAAATGTGAAAACTAGTAAAAAAAGTGGTAAGAAATTGATATGAAGAACATGTTGTGTCAAATTAATCTTGAAAAATAATGATAATGCATTAGAAAGTTATTAGAACATGTAACATAAATTTCTACAAAGTATTAAATCAAAACAGTAGGTATCTGTTACGTAACTGGTATGAAGAAAAGAAAAGATAAAACTAGTAAGAAAGTGGTAGGAAACTGATATGAAGCACAAGTTGTGTCAAATTAATCTTGAAAATAATGAAAAGGATTAGAATGTGATTAGAACATGTAAGATAAATCTCTACAAAATACTGAATCAAAACAATATGTATCTGGTATGTAAATGGTACGAAGAACAAAAATATCAAAACTAGTAAGAAAGTGGTAGGAAACTGATATGAAGAACAAGTTGTGTCAAATTAATCTTGAAAAGTAATGAAAATGCATTAGAAAATGATTAGAACATATAAGATAAATATTTATAAAGTATTAAATCAAAATAGTAGGTATCTGGTATGTAACTGATATAAAACAAAAAATGTCAAAACTAGTAAGATTAAGTGGTAAGAAATTGGTAGGAAGAAAATTTGTCAAATTAATCTTGAAAAATAATGAAAATGCATTAGAATGTGATTACAACATGTAAGATAAATCTCTACAAAGAATTAAATCAAAACAATATGTATCTGATATGAAGAAAAGAAATGCCAAATTAAATTAAATTCAATTACGATTAATTATTTTTGTAATAGATTTAGTGTCAATTTGGATCTAGTGCTTAACTTTCACTTGTTTATACTCGTCTGCAATTTATCCCATGACATAAATTACTGCTCAGGTTGTTAATTTTCTTTTCTTTTTTGTTCTTAAAATATGGGTTTGAAACTCAATTCTAATTAAAATCAAAATCAAATGCAAAAACAATAGTTAATCTAATTGAAATAAAAAAAACTTGATACAAAACTAGAAAACTGAAATTATGCAGATAATTCGATAATTGCAGAGAGCAGACTTAAAAACAACTAAAAAACTAGAACTATGCAGAGAATTTGATAATTGCAAATAGCAGAGAATTGAAGAATCTTTGATCTTTATATAATCAGGAAGAATCAAAATTGGTTATACAATACAAAAGATCAGTTGAAAAATATTTTTGTAAATAAGTTTCATAAACCTTACAATTTTTTACAATTTTCCAATAAACTAGTTAGTTTAATCACTTCACTACCAGAGAACATAAATAGAAATGTCCCACTTGAAATCTGTATGCTACTTTATATCTATTAATTATCGATAAGTGTACAATTAATATGAGCTATACAATCAATAAACCAACCACTCAGAATTGATAGGGCTATAAACAGGTAAAAAACCCAGAAATTTTCAGTTTATGTTTTATTCAGCAGCCCTATCAGACTCTACTAGCTTACGACTCGTTAGAGTTCCATCATTCCATGTCTCAATATACCTGAAAAACGCAGAATCCATAAGATAACTAGAGCTTGGGTTTGTACAAGTAGATGAACGAATACAATATATAAAACACAAATAATAATAGCTTAAAGTAGGTGCTCATCATATATATATTATATACACACACCTAAGGTAAATTTTAAAAACATGCCTTGTGGTTTCACTATTTTTCAAAAGAGGGTATGTGATTATTTTTTTCCAAAATGGGGTACGTGATTTCGTAAAAATTAGCAAACAAATGATCCTCGTGTCACGGAAAGGGTAATGTTGTTTTTGTTTGAAATTTTGCGGACTGGTCAATAAAATTGCAACACACATTAGTGACAAATTTTGAAATTATTTATAAGCAAAATTCAACTTGCACAATGAAATTTGTAAGACTGTAAATGCTATATGTTAATAAAGTAATGATTCATTAACTAGGTGACTGAATTTATCATTATGTCTGTTGATATTCAACCATAGACATGTAATTTGTGTATTTGGCATGCTCCTTAAGCTGAGAAACTTGTAAAATGACAAAAGTTCAAGATGTGGTTTCTTCGCTATAATATTAATGAAAGGAAAGTGCCATCCGCACCACAAAACCATTTAAATAAGTGAACAAAATTAAAATACATAATGTGTAGCTTTTTAAGGAGACTTGCAGATTATTCTCTGCATTTTCAGCTTTTTCTTGTTATGTTCCTTAGTTCTAGAAGCCCGGTCCCTAAGGCTAATTCAATCGATTCACTCCACTACAGTACACAACCGTTCAGATAATCTCTCTTTCTGGACAGATGTCATTTATCTATATGTTTGCTGCTATATGTATGAAGAATAATATATGAATGAAATCGCTTTCCTCGAGTGGAGTCTTCAACCTGGCCTAATTTGGTTTGTCTTTGTCAACTGAAACAATTACTTCCTCCCCAAATGGATATGCAGCGCTCCCATCTAATGCGAGTGTCCCTTCATTGGACATCCCTTCTCGCACTCGAGTCGCCCGGCAGATGTCACGCATCAAAGTTTTGCATGCGGTGCAAGTACACTTCATGCACCGTTGCTGCGTGACCATGCGAAGAAGAGGGCATGCACACAAGAAGAATCCTGTCGTTGGTAAACAAAGGGATGGTGGTATTAGCGCGAATCGCAAGTTTCTTTCTCCTTTTAGTCACTTATGTTTACTATTCTCTATTTTACTCTTCTTTTCTTCTGCCACTCTATCTAATTCTTCTTCACCAACTCTATAATTCTGTAACTTTTTTACAAGTTGCCTTAACTGAGTCGAAAGAAAGGAATGGTTAAGAAAATGCAAGGGAGATGGAAACAACATTAGCTAGTACTCTTTCATGCATAGGGAGGAGAAATACTTATTTTCTACTTGATGAGCTGGAATTATTTAGCATACTAGTAGTGTTATTGTAGACAGGGAGATAGACTGACTTTTGTCAATTTTGCTGCATTAGATTGCAGAGCTCTTTCTTTGACAGAGAGGGCCATTTCTCCACGTGGGATTGAAGTTTCTTCACTCCAGTTATCTTTAAAGATGTCCACTCGGTTTTTTATCGGTTTGTGTTTGTTCTTTATCACCTAACCCTCTTATTCTCTTACACTGACCCGAATAAAAATCTATCCTTTTCTCCCAATTAACATTACTTAAAAATTTGTAATAAGATTCGATAAGGAAATGCCAAAAGATAAAGCTTCTTGCATGATCTTTATCAAAGGTGGAGTGACTTTCTTCAATTCCTTCTGGTGTAATAACATGTACTCTTGAAAAGTTGAAAAGATAACCAGTGTCACGGTTTGATTTTTCTTTCATGTTCTGATTATTTAATGTTCGGAAAGATGATCGAAATGTAGAATAGGAAAAATCATAGAAGACACACGTGTTATTTAGACGATCCAAGTCTAATTGGACTTTGAGATGAATTAGCCAAATATAAACATGTGGGTGTAGATTTGTCCCAAAAAGTAAGATGGGCCAGTTTGTTGAAGGCCAGGAGTCCATGAGCTATTTGGTACTTAATAAACGAATAGTGTTAGAACATTTTCCGGAGTATATACTATGATAAAAACCAAAATAAAACACAAGACAAATAGAAGGAATCTAGACTTCACTAATGGATTTGCCCAAAGTAGAGTAGAGAGCAAGTTTAGGAAATAAAAAACAATTAAAATGTAAAGGATAAATGAATTGAAATTTAGGAAGTTGCACTATGATTCACTTCTTCTTCTTACTTCTCTCTAATCTCTCTTTCTCTTCTAAAATTCTAGTTCAGACCTTGAACCTGACAATTGGTATCAAAGTTATTTGAATCATGAACTGTTTTCGCACAAAAACCAGAAAATAAATTGATGCACAAATGATGGATACTGTTTTGCAATAATTGGATGCCTTTAAATCAAGATTGGACGAGATTTTAGCTCGAATAGGTGCGATTGAAAAGGTTGGATGAGCAATGGAAGAATTTTGATAAACAATGGAGCAAGAAGGAACAAGAAATAAAAAGGTATGAAGAAAATAGAGGAATCAGATTCAAGACGTCAAGTCCAAAGAGGTTCAAAGAGTTGCTCACCAACTGTTTAATGAAAAGTCTAAGAATGAAAACGTAGGAAGATTGTAGAAGGTAAGAGTAATTTTTCTAATGATGAAAAAAGTAAGACTCCGATTAAATAAGTTACGGAAGATTATGTGTATATATCACTTGCACAATATGTTCGATGACAGTGTTGAGAAATTGGAGTACCCATAGCTTACAGATCTATTGATGAGAAGTAATAAGAAACACAGAAATAGCAAAAGAATGGAAGTAATAACGCAACTGAGAATTTCACCGACTTCAAATGGAAAATAAAACAAAATAAAAGAAAGAACAATGGCTTACAGCCCCTAGAATCAAAGATCCCTCTCTCAATTGAGAGCCCTGCTAACTAAACAGTTGCAGAATATCTTAATTAAACTTCCCTCCCCTACCCACGTAAATCTGCCCAATTTATAACCACCTACCCATCTTAATTACAACTAATTAAATTCTCATTACTACCCCTAAACTACCCATGAACACACTGCCCTTAACTGCCAATGAATTATTTTACACGTTCTCTATCATTGCCGCCTCCCTTAATTGGAGTCTTGTGCTCGAGACGAAGTTAAGTAAATCGTTGACAACACTCTTCTTGTGCATCTTTAACTGAAGAATCTGTATTTTCGATGTCCTCCAAGCCATCTGTCTCCACTAGTACTTCATTCTCATGGATGCTCAGTCGTAATTCTACCATATTTTAACAACGGTGAGTGGGACTATAGGGTTGGGCACATTGAAGCACAAACCACGTTTTCTGCTTTCTTCAATTTCACGTAGAGAAAGATGGTTAGGACCACGATTACGATTAGACTGCTGGAATTGATGATTATTTTGTGCCTAACTGATATTCGGATTTGGCGGCTTGAATCGACCCAACCTTGCTGCTATTTCTTTCTTTTCCATTGATTTGGTTTTCCATACCTGAGACTGAACATCAGGTTCAAGGCCTCCTTTGCTGTGCACATTGGTAGCTATTATCGGTCTTCCTCCAGGATAACAGAATGAGAGTTCCACATCGCGAGCAAATTCCATTGCCTCGTCACAAGATTTTGGTTTCATTGATCGAAGCCATGCTCTGACGGAATCTTGCAAACCACCCAAAAAGAAACCTATAAATTCCTTTTCTGAATGTTTCTCCATAGTGGCAGTAACTCGTTCAAACGCAGTGATGTACTCTCCAACAGTGTCGGTTTGGATCAAGGTGGTGATATCTTCATAACAACTTTGAAAAGGTTTATCACTAAACGACGTACAGCTTTCTCTCTAAAAAGTTCCCAAGTGATATTAGGATAATCCCGAATAATATGAGAAAACCAGTTGATTGCCTCACCTGCCATACACATCTGAGCGAGAGTAATTTTCATCGTTGGTGGAGTATTATGG
>CATIWQ010312079.1:0-17464 GCA_949673415.1 Euphorbia schlechtendalii
GGCTCCTCTAGATTCTGTGAAAAACCAATCTCTTTGATTGTTTCATCGAATCAGATATTCCAACTTCTGGATGCCTGCTTGAGTCCATAAATTGACCTTTGCAACTTGCATACCTTGCCATCTTTTGATGTGAAATCCTCAGGCTGAGTCATTTAGACTTCCCGATCTAGGTACCCATTAAGAAACGCGGTTTTCACATCAATCTGCCAAATCTCATAATCGTAATGAGCTGCAATGGCTAGGAGTATCCTTATGGATTTTAGCATAGCTACCGATGAAAAGGTTTCATCATAGTCAATACCTTCTTTTTTACTATAACTTTTTGCAACCAACCGTGCCTTATAGGTAACCACGTTACCATCCATGTCGTTTTTCTTCTTAAAAATCCATTTGCATCCGATAAGTCTAACCTGTTCAGGTGCATCTACCTAGTTCCAAACTTGGTTTTCATTAGACCTGGGTACGAGCCCGTTGACCCGTGGAACTCGTCCATTCCCGCTCGTAATGGGATGGGCTTGGATAAGGTGATTGGTGATTAGGCCCGAACCCGAAGCGACCCGAGTATAATATATGCCGGGCTTGGTTTTAATAATAAAACCCAAGCCCGGCCCGTCCGGCCCGAAATAATAATTATTATGTTAAAAATATATATTTATTATATACATTTAAAGTAAAAAAAATTATATGGTTGAAAATTTTCATATTTTTTACTAAAGTTTAACATTTAAACTCAATTTTATGACATATACTACAAATATATTTGGAATTATTTTTTCACAATTATTTTTTAGTAATAAATATTAATTTTTTTTAGTTGAAACAATTAATAGTTAAGCCCGCGGACCGGATTTGGTTTTGATTATTTTATTAAAAACCCGACCTGATCCGAACGTCATATATTTTTTCATGAGTTTGGACCGGACTTGGGCTATCCATTATTTAGCTAGGACGGATAAAACCCGGCCCATGCCCAGGTCTAGACATAAATTTGCAACTTTCTTAAAGAAACTTTTTTTTAATATAATGAAGTGGACTTCTTGCTAGTGGAGCTATCTACATATATTTGGCAGGTTTTAGGGACATGTGGCATTGAAATATGGACTTATTTAAGGGCCAATCTATTGTAACATTGTTGCATAGCTACTTTTTTTTCATTTAATACTAATGATTTGATGCAAAATGATTTTTTTAATCTTTTGCTACAGTTAATATGTTCATTTGAATGCTTTGTTATATATTTTATCTATTTAGTTTTTGTGTTGTATAGATTTTATTTTTGTGTTTTATATTTATTACTCGTTTGATTCTTATGATACGTAATTAGTTAACTTTTTAAACTTTATATGTTAAAAATTATTTTAACAAAATATCGCATAATACATACCAAGGAAACAAAAAAGATGACAAATTGAATAACGCAAGATTCAATTAGATAAAATACATAACAAAGGGATCAAATGGATAAATTTATCATATCATAGAGTCAAAAAAATCAATGATTTAAATGAAAGTGTATACTCATTGTTCTACGTCAACTTGTTTTTATAAGAAAATTCTTATTTTTCAACATCAAGTTTCTCGAAAAATACTTAAATAACAGAACATTGATCAATGTAGTCTGGATGGAATATAAAAGGATATTGCTAAAAATATTATAAATTGAAAATGTGTATTTCAAAACTTCTCATTTTGAACTTACATCTTGTAAGTGACTATTTTTAAAAAGTAAGTCTGATTTTCTTTTAATTTTTATCTTATTTTTAACTTTTAAGTTAAAAAAATTATAAGAAATACTTCATTATCTGATTTATAAATTAAAATTTTCGTATAAAATTCTTTTAAGTCAGAAGTTGAAAAGGAGAAGTACTAAGAATTATCAAACCAACATGACTCAAAAACACATGATTAGAGTGTTTATAAAAAATTAACCTTTAATTTATAAACTTATTTTTAATTAAAAAATAAGAAGCTACTTTGTCTAGCTTAAAGCATATGGTTTATTATCCCCTCACCTTCGACTGAGTAAAGGACATGTTACCCTCTTAAATTTTAAATTATCGATAACATCACATCCTCTACTTTACTGTTTTGAGTTTTTTTAATAAATTTAAAAAATGGTTAAAACTATAAAATTAATATTAATAAAATAAATAATTTTACTGAAATGTTTTGTACATCAAAAATAAAATATTTAACTTATACATAAAACACTATTTTCATATAAAACAGTATATATCCTTTTTAGTATTTTAACATCTTTTACAACTTATAATCTTCATAAAGTTTATTTAACCAAACACTACAACAACTACTTACAATCTATTTCCTCATAAAATAAGTTCTTTATATGATAAAAATTATTTATATGCAATAAGTCAAAAAACACTCACTTTGAGAAACAAGCCCCATAGCTTATAACATTTTGAATAAAATAAAATATCAAAAACCATGGAAATCGGTTGAAATCCGACAAAATGTGATTCAATCTCAATTTAGAATTCATTTCAATCTTCAACCCAGAATAAGCACAATTCAGGTTTGATCTTTTTACTTTTCCGTCAAATTGAAAAAACAACTTACCATGAGTACAAATTTTCTAAATAATTATAGTTGATCTCATGTTGCTCAGTTTTTGTAAGATGAGAAAGTGACTTATTTTTAGGTATAAACTGTAAGAGGTCAATGATTCACTTACAAATGGCATTAGCTATCAAGTGCAAAAATCAACCTTCGTACGTTTGACAAATATATTTGTTTGGTTTTGTTATTACTTTGCTGTGGCAATTGTAATTATATAAACATATTTTTTTTGTCTCAGTTAAAATTGATTATTTAATAATCGTATGATCAAACAATTAAATTACAGTTGTTTAATTAGGAAAAGAAAACAATTGCTGAAAAAGTTTATAATTAGTGAAGAAAAAATGACATTTTGTGATTGAGGTTTTACCCTACAGAAGCTGCGAACTCTAGAAATCCCAGGTTCGAGTCACATCCGGGGTGGGTTGGGGATTTTTCTTTCCATTTAATGTAAGCGCAAATGAGGCAAATTTTTTTTTTTAAAAAAAAGGAAAAATGACATTTTGCAAACAAATAGTATTGAATATGTAATTTAATATAGAAAAAAAATCATTTAATTTAGATTACAATGGATACTATACCGAGAAGTATAATAATTTTTTTCAATTCCATTTCCCAAACCTCATTTTGCAGGAAGTACAATATTTTTTCTTCAACCATATTCCATTTTATTCTTTAAATCAAATTCACATTAAAATAATTATATTTTATTATTAAACTAACAAAAGAATAACAAAATAAAAATTTAAAACAATAAAAAATAAAATGTGATAATATTTTATTTCATTCCCCAAAACGGACAATTGAAATATTTGAAAAACTTCATTTTGAAGACATACCATATAAGAAATGATTGAATTTAATAATTTTCCATATTCATTCAGAATTTTTCAAAATGAAGAAAGAAATAATTAAAAAAAAATCGATGGACAATCTTTATGATTGGACCCTTCGTTAGGGGCCAAAATAATTGAATGTGCATTTTGTTTTAAGCATAAATACTTGCAAGTAGAAAATGCTGTCCCGTCCTTGGAATTTAAATTCTAATGTTCCCTTAGGCATGTAAAAATAGATGTTTTTATAAAGACAAGAATTGAACCCAATTACAAAGGCATAAACCCTAAAATTATACAACCTTATGTACTTTGTTTATCTCACAAATTGGCTATTCTTGCCCAATCTTTGACTTACCAACCACCGTATTTCAAAAAAAAAAAACCCCTTTTCCTCAAATTTCAATGTTTATTTAACAAGAGGGGAGTCTTTATTGATTAATTGAGTAAAAATTATGGAGAATAAGCTAGCTTATTTATACTTTATACTATTGTTTATAGCTACAAAACTCACACATATAGCATGTAAATGTCAACTGTACAAGTCAGTGATCAATTACTATATTTTTCTAACAAAACCTTGCCACATCATCTTAGCTTAAGCATGAAGGTATATCTCTGCTTTGCTTAATTGTTTTGTAGAAATGGAACCTATGATCAACATACAATCTACACTGATTAAAAGTCCCGGTAAATTAATATCTTCATGTTTGATATACAAACAATAATCATTGACCCCTGGAAGCCAAATTTTAGCAATTTATCTGACAATTTCCCATGCCATCTCCTGCCGTTTCACGTTATATAAAGACTTCGCTAGCTTGCGTATTTCTCCAAGTTTTTGTTTTTGTTAAATTAACAAGAAAAATTGAAAAACATATTAAATTTTGTATATGACCCAAGTTATAGGTTGTGATTCATGTCATAAATCTGGTTCTTCCACCACCCGAGTCTAGATTAACCGTTACATGAATAAAGTCGTGTTAAAAATATGATTTTATTCAAGTCCGAGACTCAACCAAAGATCCTTCAAACTCGAATGATGATAAATTAGCTGTGAATAACAAAATTGACGAGTTCAATTGAATTTTCAAAGTTTGTTTCAATCTAATTTCGGTTCAGTTAAAAAGAACTTCATAACCTAAATATACTTGCAAGTAAACTTACAACTTAAATTGAGTTTCTATGCAGGGTGGATTGTGGAATTTGAGATTCAACTAAAAATGAAAAAATATCTTGGTTAAATACATCATTACTTGTTTGGACTTGACTTAAATGTTTTATGTTCCCGTGAACTTTCAAAAGTTGTTGTTAGCCTTTTGAACTTAACAAAAGTGGACAAGTTTGTATAATATTTTGGTTAAATACATCGTCACATGTTTACTTTTGTTTGAAAAGAGAAAAGTCAGAAAAATGACATATTTGAAAAGTCACATCAATCAAAAGCTAACATGTGTCATTTAAGGAATACACTGGTACGCGTTTACTAAGTTTGAGGCCTATCAAAAACCTAGAAAAATTCTAAGAGGCAATAAATCATTTAGACCAAGTTTAGGTGGGTAAACATGTATTTGAGCCGAGGAGACACATAAGCTTAATTGTAATCAATTGAGAGATAGAGAGGATTATTAAACATAATTTATAGAAAAATAATAAAACCTTACAGTGTTAAACATGCTATGTTGATAAAATCCTTGGATTTAAATAAGTGTCATTTACAAGAGATATGCTGCATACTCTTACAATGCCATAATAGTCAAAAAGTATGCAAAGTGACCACAATTAGAAAATATCAAATTGAATTTTACTTTGTAGGGTTTAAGACAAAACTAAAAAACAAATCGTTCATGCTGAAACAACATTTTAGGCATCCATTCATCAAACAAATACTGAAACTTTAATCTTTTTCTAAATAATTATATTAAATTAAAAACTAAACTACAACTTAAAAATAAATGGATATTACATATAGAAATAAATTATTAAAATATAATACTATAACATGAATATAAATTAACGCATAAATGTAACTTTTCGGAATATAAAATTTGTTATTTTGTTACATGCACATATATTTTAATTTTTTATATCATTTATGGGTTTTAGCGTAGTCAAGTTTATCTTAAAATATGTATGTTAAAGTTAAAACTTCATAAATAATGGATCGGGACCATCTGCACGTATAATTAATTAATCACTTGATGAAGGAGGTGTCTGATTGAGATTTACAAGTTTTTCATTTAATCATGATATTATGCTATTTGTTTTCTTGTTATTTTATTAGGTAATTAAATCATATATCAAAAAAATTAAATTTTATTGTTTTAACAATAATGAAAAGTTATTATTCAATTTGTCATTTTATTAGATTCTTTTTTATTTGTACCCTTATTCTCTTATAACTACATTCTCTCTTCTATCTAATTTGAATTTTGTTACTTCAAAACTTTATATCTCACAAATCGTTGATTTTTTTGAATCGACGCTTTGAAATATTTTGTTCGTTTTAATTTTGTCTTTAAAATGACATACACATTGAATTTTTCAAAAAAATAAAAAATTTATCGTAATCTTATACATAATATAATAGTTGTATTATATAAATCATAATTTTTTATGAAGACGTTATACAATATATAAGAGTGGTATAATGATATTTAAAAAAATATATATAAAATACATTATACCACTCTTTTATAATGTATAACGCATTTATGAAAAAGCAGTAAAAACAAGTATTATACAAGTATTATACAATGTATAAGATTACCAAATTATTTTTTTTACTAGAAAGTGATTTTCGTTGTTAAAATAACCACTATAATACCATGTATAAGAGCTTTCATATCAGGTTTAAGGTCTTCATATCATAATTTTTATGAGGAAATTGATCCTATTATGAACATAAAGGAGAAAAAAATCCATATAAATTCATTATACAATTTTACACCATTTATAAAGCCTTCATGAAAACTCAGTAAAAAGGGCATTATACCACAATTATACACTGTATAAAATTGTGAAACATTAATTTTTTTCCTAAAAAAACAAAGTGTATGTCATTTTAAAAATAAAATTAAGACGAATAAAATATTTTAAAGCGTCGATTTGAAAAAATCAATTGTTTGTGAGATATAAATGTTTGAATTTGTAAAATTCAAAATAAATAAGAAGGAAAAGGTAATTATAAGGGTTGACAAAGTCAACTTAAAAAAGGGTAAAATGAAAAAATGTTTCTCCTATTTATGTAAAAGAAAAAAAAGATTCTTAATTTTTAAATTTTGTAAAATTATAGATTTATAGAGCCTAAATTTTAAAAAGAAAATATGGTAAATAAAAAAATAACCCTATTTTATTTGTTTAACAACGAAGATAAATGTATTGTAGACTCTATTAACAGCAACATGTGTAATCCAAACTAAAATAACAAAAGAATAATAATAGTCAGAAAACATAAAGAAAATGAATTACTTATATAATATAACACAATAACAAAAAAAAAAAGTACTAAATAAATAATTTTGGCAATTATTGATTGAAATCCAAATCACCTGGGTTTCAAAACCAACATTTTAAAAACCAAATCACTTATGTCTCTTAGATGTTTAACTAATGATACCATAATTTTGAACCACATGAAACTACCATGAAACTCATTTAGGGGTGTTTCTTCAAATTTATGATCTGTAACTTCTAATTTAAAAGTGTTTTTTAACTTTTAAGGAGTTTTAAAATAAGTAGTTAAGTGTTTCTGTAAAATTATTTTTAAGTCATAAAAAATGTTTCTCGAAACTGAATTCTAAATCACTTATAAGATGCTAAATCTTGAAAAGATTAAAAAGGACATGCTTTTTTAAAAAAATTATTGGATGTTGAATATAATACAGGGATAATATTGTAATTTGTTTGATCCTAAAGTAAATGAAAAAAATCAATTTTTAGAAATAAGTATTAGCTACTTCTTACTTTTTACTAAAAAGTAATTTTTCTAAATTGAAAAAAGTTTAAAGAAACACTAAACTGAGTAACTTTTAATTTAAAATTCTATTTTTAAACAGATTTGATTGGCTTTTAAATTTAGAGAAACAACCGCTCGTATATGTAAGTTGGTCCACACCCACCGGTTATAATAAAGTGTTATATTTATTCATCATGTGCCATAAAAGAATAAACAACTGTTAACCTTTTTTATTACATTTCTTAGCATTTCCATTAGTAGCTTTTAATTTTATTCTAATTAAAATTGTTTATGATTCTACTTTAGTACACTAAAATTTATAATTGAATGGAATTGGAATGACCATAGAAGGATCAAAGCTTTGCTTGCTTCTCATATTAAATTTTTTAGGTTCAATCAATAATTTTAATTTTAATAAAAGTCAACATGTTAAAGAGCAGAGTATTGATGTTTAAATTAGCCCTGAGACAAAAGGAAAACGAATAGAAAAAAAAAGGAAACTGAGCACTTAATAAAGTAGCAAATAAAAATTTTTAAAAAAATTAAGTGGAAAATGGGTATGATGTTGGCTTTAAAGATTTGGCAATCTCAGAATCCTGACTTCTGATCAGGCCATTTTTTAATCGTGTGTTATATAATTTTTAATTAATTTCTCCAGGGAGACTTTTTATATAAAAATTTAATTTTATGGCAGTCAAATAGGCTATCTATTTCTGCCTAAATTCAGATAAGATAAGATAAAAGCCATACTTCATCAGTTGACTTACTTTAATATCAACATTTCACTTCTTGACTGGTTAGGAGTTTGGTTTGGTTAGGGATTTTTAGTTGGTGTTGAGGACTATAAGTTCTGAATTTGCCTCAGAGACAGGCCCAAAAGAGTGGGCGGTGCCAACAAATACAACCGTTTAAGATCCATAATTGGAAAGTGTTCAATCATTTTCTCTATTTACATTTTACTTATTATCTTTAAAAAGATAAAAAAAATAAACATTAAATAATGTTGGAAAAATTAGCATGACACTTTTTTTATTTGTGAAATTTCATGAGTTTACCTTATCAAATTATAAAAATTTATCTAACATCCATTTAGTATGAAAACCCTTGTGATTAAGGTATTGACCTAATGATTAAGACGGAAGCTGGCTTGAGTCGCATTCGGAGCGGGTTGAAGATTTTTCTTTCTTTTTAATGTAAATCAAATGAGGCAATTTTTTTAAAAAAACCCTTCATCTTTAAAATTTAGTTTTGTCATTTTAGTCATGCAGAATAGACAAACAACAAGATCGGGAATCAATTTTGGAATATTTTTCGATCAAATCATGCCAAGTTTTGGGTGAAAAAGCCAAAAAAATGTTGGTTTTCTGATTCGGGTCTAAACAATCAGAATTACTACACAGTCCACTACAAAAGTAACTGAAAAAACCTCTTGAAAGGGGCGCAAACGTTTTTTTCAACGGCCCGCCACATCAAATGGGATGCTTTTTACCGCTAAGCTTGTGGTGTTCAGTATTTTTGCCTTTTAATTTCAAAGGCAAATTAAAGGTGGTGCGAAGTAAAATGGGACACGCCTATTAAAATTGTTTTATTATAGCGCATTAATCCAAAAACCACAGTATGTTGGGATCGATGTAAGTTGTTCAATGTGAGCTTTTAACAATTGAATCTCAAGCCCATGATCCAAGCCAAAATGATGAATTTGTAGATATCAGCAGCCAATCTCTCCAAATGCAGTAGCTCCTTCGTTTACCAAAACTGTTAAGAGTTGTTGAATGTTGTTAGGCCAGCCGTCATTAGCCAGCACTGGCAGTTACACTTTTCCCGTAGCCATTGATCCCATTCTTGATCCAAAAGTCACAAATGATCCAACTAAGGAATCCAATGCTTCTTTTCTTCACTTAGCAGTATCAAGTATCACTATAAAAGTAATGTAACAGTTCTTTGTTCATTAGAGAGTTTTATCAATACAAACGTACTTTTCTCTTGATCTTGCTTTGGAATCATAGTTTTTATATGGTATTAGAGTGCAAGGATTTTTAATGGTAAGAATAACAGATTCAGGTTCCAACTTAATCTTGAAGAAGGTGAAAGTCAAAATTTCACTCAACAACAATGAAGCTGAAAGTAGTTTTCGAGTTGAAGAAATAACTCAAAATCAACTTCAAAATTATAAAAATCTAGGTACAATCATTGTAAGTGTTGTATTGAATGGAAACAATTATTTGCCTTGGAATAATAAAGCTATTAAGAGAGCATTGATTGCAAAAGAAAAGCTTGGTTTTATAACTGATAAGATCAAACTAAAAGAAAACACAAAAGAACATAGAAAATGAGAGAGGAATGACTGTCTAATCACTTCCTGGATACTTGATTCAATGATAAATAATTAAGTGAAGATTTCTTGGATACTTCTCTACTAGATGAAAAGGAACATAAAACTTGCTTTCTCATTTAGATCTAACAGTAATGTAATAATGAAAATCAAAAGATATTGGAGTGAATTAATCTTTTTAAGGCCTGAGCCTAAGTGTCACTATAGATGTACCTACAATGCTTTTTGTTAGACCCAATAGGGTGTAAAATAAGTCAGAGGGGGTGAATAACTCTTTTTTGAGTTCGAATTCAATTTTAGAAGACAACTGCGTGTAGCTTCTGAGTAAAAATATTTTACTCAGAGTCCCCTTTATAAGACTTTTGCTGATTCAAATATGAATTGAAATGGACAAAAATAATGCATAGTAAAGAAATTGCAAACAACGATTTTATCCTGGTTCAGCCTCTGCCTAATCCAGTCATTGGAAATTCCAGTCCGAGATTTAATCCACTAAGAACTCTTCTTCTAGTGAAAAGTGAACCTTTTACAATACCTTGGCTGAAGTACCCTCCAACAGCCTTTTGCTAGGTGAGCTATACCAATACAGAAGTTCCGTCCAACTGTATCTGAGGCTCAGAGCTTCTTATCTTCTTGAGTACTTTCCTCACAAGATTTCTAAGCTCCCTCACACTAACTTACCCTTAGCTAGTGTATTACACAACTGTTTTAGAAAGAAAAATGATGAGCTTCTGAACTTTGTTTCAGTCAGCTCGATTACAAACAAATAAGAATGAAGTGTTTGCGATTTGTGATTGCTAAGAAGATTGTAGTGAGAATTTGAGAATTAATTTCACTCTAAAGCTTTCAGTTGTTTCGACAACCTTCTTCAATGGCGGAAATCATCCTTTTGTAGAGGGAGAAAATGTTTCCGTTGGTCTTGGACTGATGCACAAATTCTTCTTGTTGTCTCACATCCTTGTTTCCATTAAGAATCCGTTTGAGAGCCTCATCCATGATAAATCCGCACTACACCTTCCAGGAAATAAATGGGACCCATTTCTTGTACGATTAATAGAGTTTCAGCTAAGCTGAATGTTTTTGTTCCAGATTTCATAACAGCTTTTGTCCTTATTCAGAATGAGGTACAAAAGCGCGAAGCGGCAATTAATGCGAGATCAGCTTTCTTGAATTCTAGCGTCAAAAGACTAAGACGCCCTTTACTGGTCTTCAGAGTGGTTTCCTCGCAACTCAGAGTCTTTAATTATCTTCAGAGGTTAGGTTCTTCAAGTCTTCAATCCTCTGGAGCACATAGGATCTTCTGAGTCATTATGTGCTTCTGAACTCAGAACCTTCAAAACTTTAAATTCACTGCTCAGAATCCAACACTTTTGAAAAGGCAACCAAATATAAGGAGGATGACAAGCTAATATAGTTTCTCATGAGACATAGTGATAGTTAAGAGCATGTTGTGAACCAGATCCTTTCGATGGATCCATTTCCTAACATCATTAAAGCACACTCTATGATAATTAGAGTGGAAAAACAAAGAGAAGTCATTGTAGAAAGCTCCATTGAGGTTGCAAATTTCACAAAGATGCATCTGAATATAGGTTTTACTAGATATAAGTATAAGAAATTTGACAGAATTATTTATGAAGAAAGACAAGAAATGAGGCATGAAGGTAACAGGCCTTGTGCACACTGCAAAAATCCTTAATATTTAAGAGAGAATTGCTTCAAGTTAATATGATATCCGGATTTGTACATGGATCTAAAGAAGAGGCATAAAAGTTATTAGACAAATCATGCAACTGTTGAAAATAATAGTTTGACGATGGAACTTACTCAATAAAACCATAAACCTTAAGAAAAAGAGGAAGAGAAGGACAAACACTATGAATCTCAAGGTAAAGCTATTAGAGGCTCACCACTTGATTTTGTGGATTTTACTACATTTGCAAGATCATCATGTTTTGTTAGATTTGTAGATTTTGCAGAATCTGTAAGTTTTTACTATGGAACTTCTATATATGGAGCTACCTCTGAGTATGAGTATGAAGATATAGATTCCTTTGGTAGGCAAATCTCAGTTAATCAATTTTGTTTGAGTAAAGATTACCTGCACACAAAGAAAATGAAGTGTGAATGGCATAGACAATGGTGCTTCTACTCACATGACATCTAATTTTGATCTATCGAGTTATGTTAAGAAAACTTCTCTTAAGCAAGTTGTGTTTCTGACTGACGGATCTACAAAATTAGTAAAACATACTGGAAATGCCATGTTGTCTGCTAAATTGACTCTGCATAATATCTTACATTTACTTGAGTTTAAATTCAATATGCTATTAGTTAGCACTTTGTTAAGAGATGAAAAGATCAGGTAATCTTCAATAAATCTTGTTGTTATCTACATGATAAGGAGACAAAGGAAATTTTAGCAGTTGGTTGTCTTGCAAGCTGGATGAATTATCTTTTGATACCCAAACTACCGTTTCTCTTTTTGTAGAAAATAATTGTAATAACAAACCCGATACTTCACACTTAAGACTTAGTCATGTGTCATTTACTTTACTACATATTAAGTAGATAAAATTGCATACTATTCATTCAAATTGCTTTACCTCTCTTGAAGCTAAACAAAATAAAACAACTTTTAATAACGATGATAATTTTTCAAATTCTTCTATTCAGCTTGTTCATTTAGATGTATGGGGGATTTATAATATACCTTCAAATACTGGAGGAATGTGTTTTTAAACTATTAAGGATGATTACTCGAAGTACACTTAGCTAATATTGCTGAAATCTAAGGATCAAACAACAAGTGTCATAACAGTTTTCTTAAATCTTGTTTTTACACAATTTGAAAATCTAGTCAAAAGGGATGTAAGATATGGGACATATCCAAAAGAAAGTTTGTCATATCCACAAATGTCAAATTTTTTGAAGATATTATTTCATACATGCAAGAAATTGTGACATTTGGCAACACAACAAAAGAAAAATGCAACATAGAATCACATACAATACTACCCCTTCAAATCAAAGAGGGAACTAAAGAGACCTATTTGTTCGTAAGATTACATAGTAAACATGCTGCTGCAGCGATCTGCAAAGGCAAACATGATCAAGCCTTGCCTAAAGAAAATACAAAATTTCTTTCCAATGCTTTAATGGAAAAGGAGCCAAGCAATTTTCATGAAGCACAAAAGGACACCAGATGGACTGAAGCTATAAATAAGGAGTTGTCAGCTTTAGAAGAAAATCAAACTTGGGAAATCACTATTTTACCACCTGGTAAAAGGTCTATACAATTAAAGTGGGTTTTCAAAATTAATTATACTCTTCAAGGGACTCTCGATAGGTACAAAGCCAGTCTTGTAGCAGAAGGCTAAAACCAAACATTGGGGATTGATTATCATGAAAATTCTAATTGCAAGAGTTGTCATAGTTAGGATGTTCTTGGCAATTGTTAAGATGTTCTTGGCAATTGCAGCAAGGCAATTTCATCAAGTTGATGTAAATAATACTTATTTACATGGCTTTCTTGATGAAGAAATTTATTTGATTCCACCATATGGCTATTCAAAAGTAGTTAAAGATGAAGTTTGTAAGCTTACAAAGTCCCTTTATGGCCTCAAGCAAGTAAGGAGCAGTGGCTCAAAGAGCTTTTTACTGTTTTGCTTACTTTTGACTTCAACAAATCTGCTTATGATAATTGCTTATTTACCAGAGGAAAAGTGGATGGAGGGGATTTCATTGTTATCATCATTTATGTTAATGATATCTTAATCAGCGGCATTGATGATTCTAACATTCAAGCTATGAAAGAGCATCTTAATAGCCTCTATACAATTAAGGACATGGGACTGGCTAAATTTTTCTTAGGGGTGGAACTTAATACATAAATGACATGATAAGTATTACAGGTTTAAGTGAATCACATATTGCATAAGGTCCTTTTCCCACAAGAATTCTGTTAGCAAATACAACAACAAAGCTAAAAGATCCAAATTGTTACAAGAGACTTGTGGGAAAACTGCTTTACCTAGGCTTCACTAAGCCTGATATTTCACATAGTGTACATTAACTCAGTCAATATATGTAGGATCCGCATGAACATCATTTTCAGGCAACTTTACAGGTTTTTAAAATTTAAAGGAAACTTTGAGCTATGAATTACACTATACACCAACAAGTGATTTCCAGTCAAGAGAAAACTGTGACTCTGATTGGAGAACTTGCAAAGCCATAAGGAAATCCTTCAAAGGTTGTTGCATACAAATTTGCAGGTCTTTGATTTCATGGAAAAGCAAGAAAAAGATAACTGTTAGCAGATCAACTGCTGAAGCTGAATACAGAAGCATGTGCAACACTACTTGTGAGCTAAAATGATTAAGTTTTCTACTAGAAGATTTGAAAATCATAAAAGTTTTTTCAATCCTTTTATTCTATGATAATGAAGCTGCCATTGCTATAGATAAGATTCTTGTGTTCCATGAGAAAACAAAACACATTGAAATTGATTGCCATATAATTCGAAATATGGTTGCAGAAAGATTTCTCAAAACTATGTCAATATCTATTAGACAACAAACAAACATTTTCACCAAAACTTTTCCTTCCACCTAACTATTTTCCTCACTTCACAAGTTACAATTCTTGATATTTCTACACAATGACATACATTGTGAGGGGGGATGTTGAGAATTGAATCTCAAACCCATGATCTAAGCCCAAATGATGAAGTTGAAGATATCAGCAGCCAAGCTCTCCAACTGCAGTACCTCATCTTTTGCTAATTAGAGCAGTTGAAGGTTATTAGACCAGCTATCACTAGCTAGCACTGGCAGTTACAATTTTCCCTTAGCCATTGATCTCAATCTTGATCCAACAGTCACAAATGATTTAACTAAGTAATCCAATGCTTATTTTCTTCACTTAGCACTAGCAAGTTTCACTATAAAAGCAATATAATAGTTTTTTTTGTTCATTAAAAATTTTTATCAATACAAATAGACTTTTCTCTTGATATTGCTTTCAGATCACAATTTTTATGTTAGCTTGTTATATATGTTAACATAAAATTATTAATAAGAGACTCACATAGTTCTTTGAGTAATTGATCCTACAATAACATCGAAAATCTCTCGTATTTAAGTAGGTTCATCATTAAAACAATTATTACATTAAATCAGGTAACTCCCTGTATTGATCAATATACATACTCCAAGCATTTAGGTATTACCAGTACTTATTAGGCATTGTTGGTTTCAGTTTCTGTACTTGAATTGAACTAGACTGTAGTGAAATGAACTAAATTGAATTAAGCTGAACTGATTGAAATTATTTCAATATAAATTTATAACCACACACATAGCTAAATTGAATTGAATTGATTTGTAATAAAAGGGAACATAAACTCACACCTTGCTCAAAACTAATCCTGTACATAATCTCAGATACCGGCTCTACTTGCTATAATGGGCAGGATTTGGTACTCATATTTCTACAAAGCCCAGCACGAGTAAAGTCAAAAGTTCTATGTGTTGGACTAATATAATTTATATAAAAGCTCGAGCCTGACTTGATAGATCACGCCCGCATGCGGGTGTATGCATACCAAATTTCACATTATTCAGAAATTGCTTAAACTTTTATAGGGAGTAAGAAAAGTCAAAAAAATCAATAATAATAATAATCTAAGGTCCCATTTCAAAATATTGTTGTTGTTTCTTTTGTTGTTGCTATTTGCTTTTACGGTTTATTGCAATAACTAATCACTACGTCATAGATGGCTAGTGTTGCGATTTTTGAAGGAAAAAAGGATTTTTCGAAACACATTTTAAAAAGTGTTGCAATAGATATTTTTGTTGATAAATTACACTTTCATCGCAACACTTTCAGTCTAAGCGTTGCGAAAACCTTAATTAACAGTGTATAAAATGATGGCGGGAAATCTCCTGCTAAGTATTAGACGGAAATTTTCTATTAAAAAATTAAAAAATTAAAAAACAATAAAATATATATAAAGTGCAATTCTCTCTCTTCTCTCTCATCTCCCTCACTCGAAAATTGACAGAAAAAAATCCCCAACTCTCTTCTTATATACATTCAATCTTTCATCCACCTTTTCATGAATCGTTTCCGAAATTGAAACCCACAATCTTCCAATTTGGTGATTTTGTCTGCTTTGTGAAAACTTCAACCATTTTTTTTCTCCATTTGTTTAGAGACCTAGGTTGCTGTGGATAACCAAAACTGGGTAAGTCTTCTTCCAAATTTATTGAATCCTTTCCGAAATTGAAACCCACAACCCCCCTGTTGTTGATTTCATCTCTTTTGTCAAAATTTGTAGGATTTTTCTTCTCAATTTCTACCGAGACCTAGCTGCTGGTGGATTACAAATTATTGGGTGAGTTTTCCCCAAATCCGTGTGAATTTTTCATTGAAGTTTCGTTTAATGGTTTCATATGCTCTAATATATACTGAAAATCAACTTCAAATTGTTTGATAAATTAGGTTTTACTCATTTGTCCAATGAAAATAGAAGGGGGGAAGAAGAGTTTTTAGGTTTGGTATCTACTGGGCTTCTTAAGGTATTCACTACTTTCAGTTTTTAATTTTTGAAATCTAGAGTTGGGTAGTAATTGATTATTAAATGCTTGGTCTATTCCTGTGAATGATGTTTGGTCTATTCCTACTTTGTTCTTAGATACGGTTTGTGTAAATAGTTGCTACTGAAGTTTATTTGTTGCATTGTAATCAGTTCTGCTTTAGTCTGAAACTTGTGTAAATACTTTAATGTACAATGAGCAGCATTAGTTCTGTTTGTATGATGGAATCTGAATCTTTAATCTCGAATATGAGTTAGTTCTGCTTCAGTCTTTTACATGTGGATAATTGGTTACATTTTTGTGGTTACAACTTTGATCTTTTATAGTGATGTAGTTTTTGTGGTTGATTGGTTATATATAATGTGGTTGGTTATTTATATAATGTGGTTGGTTTAACCAAATTTATTATTTTTGAATAATAAAGTGAGACATATTAGTGCAAATTTGCTTGATGTCAACTGCTATTCAAATCTTGCTATTTTCAACTAAACTGCAGTTTTGTTTAGTATAGTGATCACTCTTGCTTTTTTTGTTTACTTAAGAAGGATATGCATAATATATGTTATTTAGTAACTCAATAGATAAATAATATGTGAAGTGTAGGTAGATTCTAAGATAGCATCATTCTTCACGTTATAGCTGTAACACCCCAAAATTTCTAAATTTTTGTCATCAATATATTGTTACAATATTAAAGGAATGATAAAAAAAAGTTAAGTTCGGTAATAGTCAAACGAAGTGAAGTTTGACCGCCAGTCAAACTTTGACCTGTGACTATGTATCTTGAGACTGAAGATTTCTATAATTATAATCCATGCAAGAAAGGATATATAAGCTATCATGAGAGCTTATAGTTATATGTGCATGTTATTCTTTTACGGAATTAAATTACGAAGTTATAAGACGGTTTAACCGAGAAAATGTGGTAAGTATATAATATAATTGAACTAAGGGTAAAATGGTAATTTCAAATTAAATAATTTTATATACATATCATCCTTTTTCCTTATCCTCCTACATATCATTTCTTATCCATTTCTCCATTTCTCTTCTTTTCTTCACCCATTTTCCTTACAAACTTCCATAAACTAAAAACCTTCAATTTCTTCGTTTCGATTTCAAATTCTTGTTAGAAATCGATTCTTAAGTGATATATCAT
>CATIWQ010312142.1:0-13907 GCA_949673415.1 Euphorbia schlechtendalii
TATATATATTAAACTCATAATATAAAATATATAAATATCAAATCCATAATACACATGTAATAATAAAATAATAAAAAAAAGTAAACTTATAATATTAAAATAATTATTTCCCAAAATGGATGGGGAATCTCATTTTGGGGATATAAGAGCATGTCCAACCATTTTCCCCATTTTCCATTCCCCAAACCTCATTTTGCAGGATCTACAGTGTTTTTGCTCCAACAATCTTCCTCATTTTTAATTCCCCATTTCAGATTCCAAAGTAATAATATTTTATTATTATTATATTAATTTATTTACATCAAATCTATTCCCAATAACCAAAAAAATATTAAACACATTAAATTAAATCAAAACTAAAAAAAATATTAATATAATAACCATTTCCCAAAATGGGGTTCCCCATATATAGGGAACCCCATTTTAGGGATATACCAACCATTCCCCATTTTGGGGATTTCCCCAACACGGAGAACCATTGGAAGTGGCAAATGAGGAATGATTGGAATAAATCATTCTCCATAACCCCCAAAATGGGGAACGATTGGATATGCTCTTACAACTTCAACCATTTGAAAGCTTGTTTAACCCAAACCTCATGCTTAGTCTAACTTCAGAGCTATAAAAAATTACTAAATTCAAAGAAATTAAGTATTAGGACATTAATTTTACCAATATGAAATGTGAAAATCGTAACAAGGTCTTATAGCTACAGGAGAACAAGTTTCTCAAGGAGCAAATACATGGCAAGCTTCTCGACGAGCAAATACATGGCAAGCATGCATGTTTTTATATGAACCACATCTTGTAATAGCTTATTCATTGATGGGTTTCTACACATAGACTCGTTAAGCTTAAAAAAGCATGAAAACTGAAATTAAAAAGGTCTGTAAAGCACGAACATCATACCAGTAGACACTTGCAGCATCAGAATCCAGTCCTATAGACTGCTGCAGATTTGAAAGGATTTGCTATATGATCGACTTTTGCCTGGAAATACCAAAGCTTCCATTGACTAACAAATGAATATTTCCCGAATTAACAATTTCCATTTTGTAAAGCCACCTGGATTGTACTTGGTTAGGATTAAGAGGTAACAAGAAATACAGTAAGCAACAAAAAAGAGCTAATTGTACCAGTAATTTGTCATACAAACATAAACACTATCTTCACCTATAACCATACCACAATCAGCAGCAAACATCACATAAACAAAAAAGTAATTATAGCCATTAAAATGTGAACATAAATGGCAAAGCCGAAAATCATACTCCATATCAAATTTCCAGCCATTTACATTTAACAAAATTAATTTGCCGCAAATTTAACTTGTTGCTTTCATTTGAATGCTATAAAATGTACAGAATTTGAAAAAGGGAAACAACGAAAGAACAAAAGGGAAAACAACATATCTCAAAATGAGAAAGATTTACTGGTTGGTATTTGAGCTACCGCCGCCAGATACATTGCTCGAAAACCTGCTAAACGCACAACCTGCTAGATTTCTGCTAGCAAATAAACCAATAGACCGAATAAAAGCCAACCTTCCATTACCAGTCGATGAATTATCCATCGCAGCCACTTGACTACCCATCACAGGTATCTCTAATGCACTACTTTCTTGAATTCCATCGCTAAGACTAGCTTCCAAACCTTCATTATCAATGGCATCAAAATTCACCACAAGTGAGGTTTTTCGTTCTTGCAACCAGTCCACTACTTCACTGCTCACTCCTTTGCATTTCTTTACTTTCACCTTTGTCAAATTGGGGCATCCCCAAGCAAGTGCTTCGATGGAAATGTCGGAAATATCACATCCCTTTATACAGAACTTCTTCAGCGCTAAGCATTTTGCTGCAATGCAAGCGATTTCTTGATCACCAATTGTTCTACTTCCACACAGTGCTAGTCTTTCTAGATTTTTGCAATTTGCAGCAATGGCTGCCAGGCTCAAATAGGTGGCATTGACACCAATTAATACCAGCTCTTGCAGATTTCGGCATTGGGTTGCTACAGCAAATAAACCCTCGTCTCCAATCCTATTACTTCTCCATCCATCTATGTGAAGCTTCCGCAGTTGCTTGCAATTCTCTGCAACCGTAATTAGCCCTGAATTGGAACAATCAGGGGTTTTCACGATATGCAAAATCTCCAAATTCACCCATTTTGAAATGGCTGCAAGTCCAATATCGCTCACTTGAATCCTCTCCAAGTGAACATCAGCCAGAAAATTGTTTCCACTTCCCGTGAACTCAAGAACTCTGTCCCAATCACCCATACACCGGATAATTTTCAGGATTCTCAGCCGTTTGGCTCCGATCACCAGCTGCTCAAACGCCTGGCCGTTCACTAGCTCCTTTAAGGTTAAAGATTTCAGAGACAAACTAGCGGCACCGGGTCCGATCTGCTCAGCTCCGTCGTGGATACCTCGAAGCCGCTTAATAGACAGCTCCTCCAGAGCCGTGCAGTGATCCAGCACCGCGTTGATTCCTTTGGCGCCGAAAGCGCACGAGCCACACGAGAGCTTCTTCAAGCTCTTACAATTTTCAGCAAAGGCCGACATGCCGTCATCGGTGATTTCGCGGCAGCCACGGAGCTTCAGCCGCTCCAATTTCCGGCAATGGATCGAGATCATGACGAACGCCTCATCGTTCAAACTCATGGACTTGCGGTGGCAACGCAACGCGAGTTTGGTGACCGAATCGAACCGCGTGAACAGAGACGGCACATAGGAAAATATCTCCGACTTCGCGTTCAATGACAGCCGGTAGCGGCTGCAACCGTCTACAAAAAACCACCGCCGGCTAACCAGAGAGCACATTTTCCTATCCGCAGCAGACAAGAACTGAAAAATGTGAGCCAAACACTCATCGGGAATACCGTCCGTGAAGTCAACATTATCAGTTATTTCCTCAACAAAATCCCTAGAATCGGGAGAAAAAGCCGCCGGTGATAAAATCCGACTGACGGAGGGAACCGGAGTAGAAGCAGACTGGCCCATAAGCACCACGACCAGAATCAAGAAATCACGACAGTTGAAAGAAATCACAAATTACAAAATGAATAGTCTCAAGAAGATAAGGATTGAAGATCAGAGATGTATAAAAGAGGGGTAATTGAAGGGCGTGGAAAGTTGATTTGGTAATTGAATAGGGAAAAGATGACCCGTCAAAGGGATAGTGAAGTGCGTGTCCTCTTCGCAATCGCCATGGCCGACAATCCACTGAATGCCGTCATGGACGCGCATACATAGTAGGCGTTGATTTGCGTGACAACAAATTAAAGGGAAATGAATCGTGGCCGTTCAAAAAGACGACTCGTTGGATCGGAGAGGTGGCGTTTAATTTTGATTTGTTTTTGTGATGATGATGAGGCAGGCACAAACTACCTTGTTTGGAATTACGCATATATGGAAACCAGAGTCAGATACAGGATATTGTTTTTCCTTTTCTTTGTCTTTGTCAATGTTTTTTATCAAAAAATACTTATTTCCTTACAAATTGTTAATTAATAGTGGTTTTCTTTTATTTGATTATTTCTAAGTTAAGATAGTTATAGCATTGTTAATTAAGATCAGAAACTTAGTGGTTATTTCCTTTCAATTGTTTTTAATTGATTGTTTATAAAATACATCTTACTTCTACATAATTTGAAAATAACACATTGAGGTGGTAGTTAAAATTTATTAAAGCGCAGCTTACGAGCAATTAGATTAATGGGTAAATATGACTTTCAAATTGTAAAAACTATTAAAAAATACTAAAAATTATAGTCATAGAAGATAAACTTTACTGTATATAAAGTTAAATTAGTGTATATTTGTCAAAATTTAATTATTTATGAATTGCTTAAAATAAATTACAATAACAAACTTATAACTTTTAACTCATAAGCTATTTATAGGTAAAAAAAAATATAAGTGAAACACTCCAAATATCTATGTGATTATAAGCCTTTTTCAACATTTCTAAGCAATAAAAATCATTTAAAACTACATTAAGTAAGTGTTCTTAAACACCCTAAACTTTAAGCGTCTTTAAGAAATAAAACTTTTTGTGGAAATAACTAATACTAAAAAGTACCCGAAAAAAATTGGATGTAATTCAACTAATACATCTTTCAAAAAAAATTAAGAATTCATGGATATGAAACATTTATAGGAAAATTAAGTACCCTAGAGTGATTGATATATAATTACTTCAAACCTTGAAGAGGTTTTTATATGGAACAGGTTAACACTGATACAAAATAATTAAGAATAATTATGAGAAATTATGATTTTTGCCTCATATGAGGTTTCACTTTAACGAAATACAATTTTTAAAACCTTCTTAATTATTTACCCTTTTTAATATTTATTTTAATAAACTACCCCTTTATTAAATGATTAATACCTGTTTTAATTATAACCGTTTCTTCCTTTTTAATTAATTTTTATTATGCCAGTTTTTTAATTTGTAAGATTCTCTCTTATCAGAAAAGATTTTCCCATTTTAAATCCACGGTATTCACGTTCATCTGCAAATTTGTTTCATCCTGTTCTCTGTTTCGTCCCATATTTAATTCTCAAATTTTGTTTCATCTTGTTCTCTGTTTCTTCCCATATTTTATTCACGGATTTTTATTTCATCTTGTTCTCTGTTTAATCTGTAATGGAAAAAATTGATATTCTTATCTATCACGATAGTTACTGGACTCCCGAGAAGGATTTCGTTGATTATAGTGATTACGAAATTGTTATCCATAAAAACCCAAGTTTCAGAGAATTGCAGTCTGTTATTTTTTATAGTTTGATGTTAGATCCATCGAAAGTCAATTTATTGATTCAATTTTAGCTTCATTCTAGATAAAATCCAATGAACATTATCGATGATATGTCATTGCGATTTTATTTACGGTCCCGATTTTGCAAAGATGATCCATTGGAGTATCCACTTTATACAACTTTGATGATGAATGAACATGTATAACATGTGCATATTCTTGGTACGTGTTTTTTTCAAACAAAAGTGTTTCTATTTTACCTTTAAATTTTCGAAAATAATTGAATGGTTTTATGCATTCTGCTGTATGTTTCTGTTTTGGTTTGAATGGTTTTGCGATTAGAATGTGTATGGTTATATTCATAATATTAAAATGTGTATGGTTTTTACACATAGGATGCTTATGGTTACTAACTCTTATGTATGGGTAGTAATTCAAATGTAACCAAACATTATAATACATTTCTTTTTGTTGTTACTTTTTTTGCAGTTGTTGATGAACCATGTCCTATCAATGTACTAGCGGGGTTTGACAATGTTTTGGAGCACAATGAAGACACTATCGAAGGGGGAGATGTTCATGATTTATTTATAAAACTTCTTACCAACAAAATATTGGAGGAAATGAAGGGTTTAAGTGAATCAGTTGTTGGTGACGTAACCACAACATTGAATGACATAATTTCATATTACAATATCCCAGATGTAGTTGTCGATCAAATGTTTAAAAACAAAATTACTGTGAAACACACATTGGGTTTGTTTGCTTTGAAAAAGAATTTTCAATTTAAGGTCAAAAGATCGTGTCCTCAGAAATATTTTCTTCATTGTGTTGATGAATCTTGTCCATGGATTTTTAAGGCTTTTAGGAAAGCATACGGTGATGCTTTCTGAACATGTTGTATGGTTCTAATTACATAATATATATAGTTCATTTTTATGTGTATGGTTATTACTACTATATGTATGATTGTAATTGCATAATGTGTATAGTTCATATACGTTGATATATATGGGTTAGGATACTGTGATATGGTCATAATTGTATAATGTATTTAGTTAATTTTGAAAATGTGTATGGGTATTGCAACTGTTGTATGGGTACGCTTGTATAATATGTATAGTGATAGAACTGTTTATTCATTAAATGTACTGGTACAAATGTATAGCAGTAGAAGAATGCACCTTGAAAAAATCATTGAAATCCTGATTAACAACCATATTCTAAAATTCTTAAAAAAATAGTCACTTCATTGTGCAACATCAGTTCAATTAATGAATAACAATCAATTCAATCAATCCTCATTGCTAACTTCATTATTCTCGGATTGTCTTTTCCCATGACATTACAGACTGAAGGTGAGTCTTGCCCTGTGAAGCTGAACATCGATCTCACTTGGAATCAGTCGATGCTCTATTAGATATTCCGCAAAGCTCAAAACAAACAGCCCGCAGTTGCTACAAGAAAAGTTTGCTTGATTAAACTATACGAATATAAATATCAACAATATAACTTACAAACATGTACAAGTTACAATCTTAGATTAAAATTCCTAAATCTATATGAATACACATCTAGCAAACGCACAACCATATAAAAAATGCACATATAAAACATGCACATCGAATCAAACCTATACACATGTAATCTATACAGAACCATGTTAAACCATACAAATATAAATATCAACCATATAACTTACAAACATGTACAAAATACTGTTTCCTTACAACTTTAGATTAAAATTCCTAAATCTATATGAATACACATATAGCAAATGCACAACAAACCCCAACCATATACACAATACATTTTTCAAAATAACATTTCTAAAGAATTAAGAAACCTATACACAGGCAACTTATACATAACCATAAACCCTAAAACTCAACTTCACGAATATACCACACCACATACAGAACCATGATTTCAGATGGATTCATTTTATTAGTTTACCTACACCAAATATGCTAAAATCGTTTATACAGTCATACAAACCATACACATGTGTTATAACCATTTTCGTAACCCTAGATTCAAATTCTGATTAAACCCCTTAATCAAACGCCAACCATATACCCCATACACTTCCAACAAGACCATAGTTAGAATCAAATTCATGCTCAGAATCTCGATTTTTACCACAACCAACGTGAATCAGAATCATATAAACCAAACACTTTAAAAATAAAAGACAACTGATGAGATTTCGTTCTATAGAAACCCTAGGATGTATAATCTTACAAAGGAAATCTTTTGAATGAGTTTCAAACCCATATACACCATACACTTTTGAAATAATCTCAAAATAAAAAGCTTACTTTATTGAAGAAAACTATGTTCGATTTTTCCTTGCTATCTCGTTGTCGATTTTCTCTTCTTCTGCAGACCCCTATTCTGATTTTGCAAAGTGAATAGCTTTATGGTTTTGAATCGCGATGAAGACGAGTTAATACAGGTTCAAGAAAAACCTATCTTATTGCATATAGAGTCTCACAAGTGTTGAACCGATTCCTCCTTTAGTTTTGTGTCTTCTAAAAACAATAAAGAAACTTGATTGAAGAAGCTTGAAATTGATTTGAATCGTTCCTATGAATGTTCTGCAAATTGTGGTGTATTAATTAGTGGAGATACGGATAGTTATTAGAGTGAGTTATCTAAATTAGAAAAGGGGTATTTTGTTATTTAGTTTTTCTGGTTGGAGTATTTTATTAAATGGTTGGGTGCAATCATGAAACTCATACCTCATAAGGGGTATTTATATAAAAAAAAACCAATAATTATTTGTTGATATTTTGGTAATATCATCTAATAATGTTTGTACGTTATCACCTTCCATCATTTCCAAATAAGAACTTCACATTAAAATATATATTAAAAGTTAAGTTGGTAGTAAAATTAAGATTAATGATTAAGATTTAATTTTAATTTTTTGTTGGGTTAATAATAAACTAAATTTCAATCATTTAAATTTTAAAGATGATTGATATTGAGTTGACTTTATAACTTTACCAAATTTGAATAATTGTAATTCATATATAAAATAATGTGATGTAACAAGCTAAACAAACAAAGAAAAAAATTATTTCCAATCTCAACACCTCTTTTAGCTAAGCAGTTTTTTTGCACTTCCAAATTCTCTTGTCGATCGTGTTTTTCATTTTTCGTTATTTCAAAGGGGTTCGATCTTGAGAGCTAAATTATCAGGTTCTCTTAATTATTGTAGAAGTATTTTCTCTCATATAAGTTTTTTCAAAGAAAATAGATGGTGGAAGGTAGGTAATAAAGGTTAGATTTTAGGAAAGAACTTGATTGATGGGAAACGAAGGGGGAAAGCTTGATAATTTTGTCTATTCATTTATTCGGGATAATGCTTAGGATTCTAGATTGATTCACACGTTATATGAGTAGTACAAGGCAAAAGTTATTCTTAGTACACCTCTACCAAATCTTCCTATGTTCCTTTTTGGTCCAATGAGGCTAAAGGGATTTACTAAATTTATAGTTCTCATCGGGTGTTATCTTTGTGACCTGACTCACCTTAAAAGGTACCTCAAATGGCGAGGGTTGCCACACACACATATAAGAAGCAATCATGCTCAAGCCATTAGCAATATGTGATCTTTTACACACCCCCTTCACGTCCAAATCCATTTCGAGCGTGGAGAAATATCAATGGGTGGCCCAACATTATAATCGAACTTTGATACCATGTGAACAATGACATAACTCACACCAAAGGTACCTCAAAGGCTGAGGGTTGCAACACACATATAAGGAGAAACCATGCTTAAGCCTCTAGAAATGTGAAATATCCAGTACACCCCCCTTACGCCCAAATCCATTTGGAGCGTGGAGCAATCTCAACGGGTGGCCCAACATCATAACCGAGCTCTAATACCATGACATGAAACCATTTGACCTAAAAGCTTAAGATGATAGGTAAGGAACAATCGTAGTATTTATATTATTCCTGATAGTCTTACACTCGTCCTTCTTTTTTTCTTTCTTATGGAACTTAAAGTTACCCCAAAAATTTTGAATGTTTATTTGGCGGAATTTTATGAATGTTCTATCGGTTATAGTGAATATGCTACAAAGACATATACTCTTAGTTGAAAACATTTTGTGCCCAAATTTCTTATTTGAGATAAATTAACTCACATATTTTAAACCTCCTTTTCTCATAGGGTGTGACCTATTTTTTAAGGATGTTAACATATCACGAAATATGTCAAATTTGAGTATTATTGATGATTGGCTAGGAAATAAGTATGAATTCTTTTACAGCAAATGTTATATATGTTGTGGCCTTTTTGGATGATGAGAAATACACATGTTTAACAAGTAATTTATCCTCGGCCAAGGATTGGATTTGGCAATTTTGCTTGGAATCATTGGAGATCGATGTATTGGGGGTCATAGAATGAAGATGATGAAAATTCATCGATGTATCACTCATCAATTAGGGGTTTAGGTAGGCAACATGTGACGCCTCATCTACAATTGAATATGTATGGCAAAGGTGGAGGGATAGCTTAAGGTGATACAAATGAGTGTGAGCCCTAGCTATTTTTAACTTTGGTGAGTCTGTATGTTATGGTTTTATTGTGATAAATGGGAGTGGTTTATTCATTAGGGCGAAGGTAGGATGGTTAATCTCTTAGGTTTCAATATTGAAGCGGAAACATTGGTACTTGTGAAAGTATTATCATGGTTTAGGTCCTGCAATTGCTCTTATGTGGTAATCAAAGTTGACAATTATATTCTTTTGGAGGCATTAGTTTTTAATGATGTTAATCTTTTGTATTTTTCTTTGGCTTAATGCATCTACACCCCCCTAAACTTGTCTAAAAAGGGCTGTTGCTACCCTGAACTTTGAGATGTGACAGATAACCCTTGTACTTGTCTAAAAAGAGTCACTTTACCCCCTTGTGCTGACCTGGCTTGCTACATGGATGACCATCAAAATACACGCGTGTGAAGTGTGTTGGTGGAATAGAAAAGGAATAAAAAAATTCATAACATTCTGATTCTTACAATTCAAAATCCCTAATATATGTTCTTCGTCTTCTTCAAAACTTCATCTTTATTCTAAATATTTTCTTCAATTAATCATATTTTTTATCGATTCTTGGCCTGTCGTTTTCATCTTCTTGTTCTTGAAGCCAATATTTTTACGAGGGGGTAAAGTGACGCGTTTTAGACAATTACAGGGGGCTATTTGTTACATTTCAAAGTTCAGGGTGACAACAGCCCTTTTTGGATAAGTTCAGGTGGGGTGTAGATGCATTAAACCTTTTTCTTTCACCATTTTAGGTCATATTCTCCTCAACTACAATTCAATTAAGTTCAGTTCAATAAAGTTCAGTTAAGTTAAGTTAAGTTCAGTTAAATTCAGCTATGTGTAGTTATAAATTTACACTAAAATAAGTTCAGTTAAGTTCAATTAAGTTACGTTAAGTTCAGTTCAGTTAAATTAAATTCGGTTCAGTTCAGTTCAGTTCAACTTTTAAAAGTTAAAGAATAGATTAAAAGAGTATCTCGCAAATGTTTGCAACTTGTGATTTTAGCTTAGTTTCTCGTAATATTTATACTACCGCTCATTTTATTTCTAACTAGAGCTTTTTTTCTAGATGATGTAATGGAGATCGATTGTTTACTTCGTCCACTAATGTTGCTTATCTCCTCTAGTTTTTAGTATGATCCATTTTACTAAAAAATTAATTCGCCTTGAAAATGAAGTCCAATGGCAATAAATAAAAAGTAAATAATAATTTTAAAGTAATTATAAAACATAAATCTAATAAAATTGTAAATCAATTTTTAAATACTATTTTAAACATACAATTTGGTTAAATTAAACTAGTTTGTCTGAATATAACATATGAACTACTAATTAGTTTGAGTTTTTAAAAGATTATTTTCTTATTTTTCACTCTCCAATAATATAACATATTGAATGGTCTCAAAGAAATAAATTACTAGAATATAATAATGATCTAAAAATTGGTCCAAGATGTTACAATTTGATGAAAAAAAAATTAATGGAAGGCTAGAATGTTTTGAAGTTTTTTTTATTAATAATTGAAAGTGTTGAAGTTATTGACTTTATATGCTGCAATGTTTGAATCCCACTTCGAGCTTCCATTGACCAATTTCCAGCCAAAGTTTGTTTCATTATATCAAACTGCAACAATACCACATGATCCATTCTTCTAGAAATGAATAATACAAATTCTTTTCATGGAATTATAAATATTTAAATTAGTCTTACTATTACATTAATTCTTCAATTTGATGTTTTGTTTGCAGTTAAATAAGTAGTAGTAAGATATTTTGGGAATTATTCAATTGGTAAAATCACGATAATCAAGATGTTTCTTAATGTTTCGAACCTCAACTCTTGCATCAACTTATGAGAATTGTGAAATGAATATTAATATGTCATGATATTACTAATCAAGACAAATAACTCATATAAAAAAACATTTTGTTATAGTTTTTAAGTTGTTATCTAGTTATTTATGCAAATTTATTGTATAAAGTACGTTGGTCCACTATTTAATTTGCATTTGCAATAAATTCGAAGTTCAAATATTCATTTGAAATGTGCTTATTCCATTAAAGATGTGATACATGTGCAAGCATAGTGGCCCCAAGACCCATTCAAATTAATTTAAGTGGCATTTTCTTTCATAAAACGGTAATAGTTTTACTAAATGAAATGATTTAAATTAGTGTTAGCATTTCAAATATCGCCCAGGCAGTATCAAGAAAACCGATTTTTCATAATCGAACGATCCAAAACATTTTGATTGACTAGACGGTTCTAGCCAGACGTCTAGGCGTGCGCTTCTATGCAGTGGGTTTTTGGTAAGTTTTTAGGTTTGTATTTTTTAAAAATCGGTGCCTTAGACAACATCTAGTGGATAGGATTTTTACGAACTTAAAATGTTTATAAAAAATTCACTCTTTCTTATAAAAATGTGTATAAATAATTACAATTCGCTTTAAAAAATTTAATATGATTAATATTAGAATATCTATTTGTAAACAAATACTTTTCTGTCAATGTTTATTCGTAAATCCACCTAAGTCCGTCTGCGTCTAAGTCCTACCTAGCGCTTAACACTTTTCAAAACATTGATATTTAATTCTTCAAAAGCCACTTTAAGCATTATTTTTTTTGTGAAATTATAAGTATTTACATATTTTTTAGAAAATCATACAGAAAATTAATCAACATCAACTTCAAACTCGTTTAGGTATCCGCTTTAAGTCCAAACTTATACTTTTACATGTGAATGTATTAGTCTACTCTAGAATTGGTTCGTAGGTATTGAAAATCCAACGAAATAAAATAAAGCGAAGAACATGTCAAAAAATGAGAAATCAATGGTCAAACATTAAGTTTCTTCAACCAAAGCTCAAAGATATTAACTAATCTCTTATTCCAAGTTTACTTTCCAACTCTTGAACCATTCAAATATACATGGTATTTTTAATTTACATGTAAATTAAATTAATCATTTAGTTTGTTCTTTTCTAAGAAGTTGTCATTTTATTTAATCCATAGCCTTTTTTGTTATCATAGTTGTGATTTTTTAAAACCCAAGGGTTAGACTAGATTTAACCAGAATGAGAACCAAATTCAGTCAGTTTTATTTTTTTAATTTGCTTCGTCAGGTACCTAACATTATATTATGATGTTGGATTTTCAATATAAATTTTATTTCATCATAAAAGTCGCAAAAGTGTGAAGTGCACGTTTGTTCATGTTCTATTACAATATCTGGATTTTAGGAGTCCGGAGACAGCGCTCCCGGTAGCAGGTTCCAAGAGCGGTAGCCCGTGGCAAGGTCCAAGGGGATGCGCCTCTGACGGGGTTTGGAAGCAGCGCACAGGCTAGGATAGAGTTACCAAGTTAGCTCGAACAAATTTTTTTATTTTAACCCTCAAAAATCATATTTTTTTGACACAGCTTATCATGATTTTGAACCAAATTAGTTGTCATTTTTGGAACGAACAATCATGTTTTTTGAACGAACAGTTCATGATTATTCGGTATAAATACCGATGCATTATCAAGAAACAAATACGGTTCATTTTTTTCTTCGCAATACATTCTCATTTAAAATTCTTTTACTTCTGATTTTATCTGAGTAATCCTAACATGTTTAACATTTTCAAACCTTATTTTTTTGGCATAATTACTTGTATTTTGTTTGAGATTTTAGTTTTGTCGAATCATTGCTAGAATGTTATTTTTTAACATTTTACAAATTTAAGATGACAAAATAATAAAAATTATTTAAATATATTATTGGATCCCTGATTTATTCCGACGAACATTTATTTATTGACTATTATTGATTTGATGACCGGTTTGGCTTTAGAACCATGCATTTCAATTCATTAGCTTGATAAAAAAATACACTTCAAGACTATTATTAAAATCTGTTTTTTTAATATTTTTTGAATCTGATTTTTAATATTATTCAATAAACACAAGGCCGGCCTTATAGTGTAGGCGAATTAGGCAGTCACCTAGGACCTCACAAAATTAAGTGCCTCTATATTATTGCTCTTCATAGTTTAACATTATATTTTTCTTTTCTTTATCGAGAAAATATTACTATGTTAACTAATTAGGTATAATCATAACAATAATATTTTTTAACCTACAATATTTTGTTGAAAAAAAATTGAGTTTATTTAACCTCAATTGTATAGTTTTTATTAATTAATTGAAATTATAATTGTAAAATTTATGTCTAAGTATAGTAGCATAACTTCTTAATCACATCTTTACTTTCATATTCTAATTTAGGGCCTTATAATTCGTAAGACTGGCTCTGTCCATAGGCACAAATTTTTTTTCCTGTGATTATTAGCAGTTTCATTACATTAAACAACCTAATTAGCTCAAGCAAATTCATCATATGACATGATGAACAATTCCACGGATGGGAAAAAAAGACTAGAGCCAAAAAAATCTAACATATAGATAGCATTAACCATTACAAATAGAAAAAATTCATTCATAAAGCAACTGAAAGCTACAAATCCGAGAACAACTATCCCATTGAAATTATATCTTTATAAATAATACAACGAAACTTCCAAACAACCTAATCCAC